>OZ010675.1:32348307-32620807 GCA_963932185.1 Troglohyphantes excavatus
AACCTACTCGTTTTACTTCGATTACAATTACATGGTAAATGAGCGATGAAGTACTCAAATTTAATGAATTACATTATATTCATCATAGATGATTTATTATTACTTGCATACTGTAAAAAAACAGGTACTTAAAACAGGTAAAACAGGTTCTTTCTAGAACCTACTCGTTTTACTTCGAGTACAATTACATGGTAAATGAGCGATGACGTACTCATATTTAAGTAACCGTACTTTCTCAAAAGAGCAGTGTGAGTTAGTATTGATAATGCCAGATTCTGTTCAAGCCATCTTAGCAAAGCGACCCGACAAACTTAAAATAGTTGTTTTGAAGATGGATTTCAACATTATTTGATGTCGGTTGCTTAAATGAACCTGAGTTCTTACAACTCACTTATATTACTTCTCATTCTTTCGGCACTCATTTTTAAAATATTTTATGTTCATAACTTTAGCAAGTCGTCCTGGAACTTTAACGGATATGGCTCTGGACTGCGGTGCCTGAGAATGTGGGTTCAATTCCCGGTAAGTATTTGTTGTAATTGTGGATATTTATTTAAAGTGATTTATGAAGGTAGGCTAGCATCTGCTCTATTTGCTCAATTTTATTTGTTGTACTCAATTTTGAGTACATGACTTTTTCAAATTGAAATTTACGTTTTCGAAGCCTTTATAAGCATCAAATATACTCAAATATGAGTAAATTTTACTTATTTTCGAGTAAACATTTTTAACAGTGAATTTATTATATATAAATAAACAATCTATAACTAATACTAGTACTAATTTAACTTTAATTAGTATTTATGATTCTATCTTACTCATTGGAAAACTGTGTATGGATAGCTAGTAAATATTCTGATTAACATTAATTTGTTTAGTAAACGACATTACAAATTCATTTTAATAAGGTTCTCATAAAATATTTGATATTAACGGTATCTGACGTTAGAATATGTGGTATTATTTGAAATTTAACACATGGGGAAATAACAATGTTATTTATATAAATGAAATGTTATTATTTATTTCCAGATTAGATTGGATTGTAATTATCATGTTAACTGCTACAATTGACGTGTATGTATAATACATATTCATATTAGCTATATTGTTTTAATTAAAACAAGCTGCAAAGTATATTTCTCTGCTTAATTATTAGCTAAGATTTGAATGCTAATTAACAAACAAATTATATAATTTAAAATAGGAATTTTTCTATAAAGCAGACGTACGGCAAGCTTTATTTTAAGGTCACATCACATAATTTATTTACTTTATTTTGGTGGGGCTTTCAGTTGGGCTCAACTTCAAACAAAAATGAACGTTCAAACCGTTTTGTTATTTATTCTCTGAATATGTAATTTAAGGGAACTGGGACAGTCGTAAAAATTTAATCCTAGCATGCAGTTATTTAAATAACGTTTTAATTGTTAATTGTATTTACATCTTTTAGATGAAAATTATTACAGTTAACATAGAAAGCATTGTGATCAAATTGTAACATGGAACAGAAAAATTACTTGTGTTTAATTTCTTTTAAATCGGAGTCGAATCTAGAATGAAAAAAAAAAACACTTTACTCAGAATTAATTTGTGTAATTAGTTAATCAAATATAGTTTGTGTCCTTATATAAATAGTTATTATTTGAATTGTTAGTTAAATAAATATAAATTGTAAAATTACATACTTAAGAATAATTACAGCTAGTTAAATTAATAATGTCATTCCGATTGTTTCAAAATAAGTAATGTAAATATAATTTATTTAAAACGCTATGATTTCTTTGCAGCCCAACTTATTTTATGGATTCATCTAAATTTGAAATTATACTGAGCATCAAATATTCACTGATAACTTTAGGAGTTCATTTAATAACTTTAAATTTTTCTTATTATTATTGATAACTCAAATAATATATAAAAAATTATCAGAAACATGTTTTAATAAATAATTCTATAAAACATTTATTTATAACATCGACAACTTAAACTATCTGAATACAAATTTCAAGTTCCTAATTACGAAAATGATCATTTCCAGATGTAAGTCAACACTTTATTAGATATTCGAAATCCCAGATAACACTATATTTTAATTAGACATAACACATTCTTATAAGACTAAAACTTAAGATAATTATTATTACACTAAGAACACACAATATTATTTTAAGTTTAAAAAATGTAATATTCTAATCAAGAAATATCGCAGTTCATTGAATACCATTAACTATATTTCAAACTTTTCCAAATAACTCTACCTGAAACCTTCACATCGTTCTGACATTGTGATAAACTCCCCCCACCCATCTTCGTGATACCACCCCTTTACAATTTACAGCCTTCGCTGTGTCTGACGCCTCAGAGGTACGATCATCGGTGTCAGGGACACGATTTATGTGTTTGGGAGTTCCATTGCTGGTACATCCTTTCGACATTTCAACCTGCGAGAATGTTGTTAGAGCATTATATGTACCAAGAGTTATATTTTACCATAGGTAGTGAATAGACATGGATTGTTTAAACTCGCTGACGCTATTTTAGAGATTGGAAAATTGTTTTCTCTCTTTGGAAGTCGAACTAATTTTTTTTCTTTGCGTGCACTTTGATATTATTCGCTGCCGAAATTTTAATTTATTGTAGAGAAGTAAATTTTAAGTTATACCTAAACAAATTAGATTTTAAAAATATTGTAAAATGGTGTATTTTTATTAATTTAAAAACTGGATGCATTAATGGAAAAACTGTATACCTCTGGGAGTGATATTTCGTCCATAATCATCATAGAGTTAACGTTATTTGTTTAAAAATAGACTAATTACTCACGTCTGTATGTTAAAGTAGTATAAGTTACATTAAAAAAATTACAATTAAGTAAATAAAATATAATATTTATATAAAATTATTTGAAGCAAAAATAGATAATTATAAATACAGTGAATTTATTATAACATTAATTTTGATTGTTAAATTGGCCTTTGGTAGATTAAGAAAAACCTTTAAAATATTTTAATTAATTTAAATTTCTAAGTAAAAATACAATTACATTAAAAAATAATGAAATTCCTTATACCATTTATCACATAATATCATGAACTTATATTTAATTATTTAATTTTTATTCATCATTGATGCTTTGGGGATTGTTAGAATGTTTTATATTAGGTAAGTATTATAACTGAGCCGTCCAGTTTCAAAACCAGATTGATCCACATGTTTTTATTTATTTTTTATTTTTCACAAGTTCTCAATGCACTACATCAGATTGTAAAGCGGAATTGCCTGCAAGTGTTTAACTGTTGTCTAAAAACGCATTCAAAGTCATGAGTTTAGATCCAAAATTACATGGCCATCAATCGGGTTTGGCGTCTTCTTTAAAATTTAGGAAATTGGATCTATCTGGTTTTGAAATTAGACGGTTCAATTATCTTTTAGTTTGCTTTTGATCTCTACTGACTTCAGTTGATATCATAGGTGATGCCTCTTGATTAACCAAAATTAACCATATCAACATTTTGTAGCACTTTCTCATAAATATCCAAACAGTTATTTTTTATAATATGTACTACTTTTGATATCTACTATTTCTTATAATATCTACTCTTTCTACTTTTTGAAAATATTTTATCCAAACGCTGTTGATTCAATTTCAATCAAATATTTAAAAATAATAACTTTAAATATTGAAACATATAGTTAATTGTCCATTTACATTGGTTTTATTAGAGACTGAAATGTTTAACTAGAAGTCAAATAGAAAATATATCAAAGAAAATCAAAAGCGCTCGTATGTTTATTAAAATGACGTTCGAAGAGTTCCCCCATAAATGAGTGAAATCTATTGAGATTGAAAATAATGTATCTGCAGTTTTGAAATTGACATATTTTACGATTGCCTGCGAGGAATATATAAAAAAGAACAAGCTATGCAGAACTCGGGGCTTATGTGGATTCTGCATGCAAAGTGGCCTTGGAGCGTACAATATTCGCTGGCAACATAAGCATATGTATTGAATTTAAATTTCAATGCTGGAAATAGCAATATAACGAATATTTTGGGGAAAGTGTCAGAGACGTGTAGCCGCATTTCTCAGTTGTCATTTAAATACCCGATAAAAATATAAGCCAAAAATCGGGTGAATTTAAATATTTTTTAGGGAAAAAACGTTTTGTATTGTACTTTCTCATAAATATTTTGTTTTTCCAATTTAGTCATTGTAGTTTCCCTTTTAGAATATTGACGAGGGTGTAAAAGGAACAATGTTTTGCTTAAAATGTTGTTTTTCAATAACAGGATTTTGTGAAGTAAAATTCGATAAGAATTTCAAATTTGTGTTTAAATGGTTTTGTAAATAAAATTCGATTAGAATTTCAAATTTGTGTTTAAAGATTTTTTTGTAAATAAATCTTTATTTTTTTTATACGAATTCAAGTCTTGATGTTTGTTTAAAAGAAAATTTATACGACATAAAATACTAACATAATGTTGGTGCTAAGTGTTACAAAACAAACCCAATAAAATATATCTATTATATATTACAAGATGAGTAAACATTCATAGGTTTACGTACTTTCATATTTTTTTAATTTAAAATCCTTTAGAAGACGGGTGTTTGGTTTAAAGATAGGATTCTATTTGAAATATCAACCATCAGCCCTGTAAAGGTTGTATGTAAGTAGCCTAATACTTAATTTTTTCACAATTACTGAAATTTAAATAATATTTGATACATTATAATACATTTTCAAGAAATCAAGGTAGATTACAATAAAATAAAATTTTATTAAATACCAACTTACATAAAATCGATTTGCAGAATTAACAAATATATAAAGTTAAACTTACACACAAATATATATTTTTATTTTTCATAAATGATCCCTTCATTTGATCTCCAAACCTGAATATTTTGTTTTTAAAAAAATTCTAGTAACATTTTTTTTTAATATATTAGTTTTTTATTTTAATATTTCTGTCTTGATATAGCTCATAACAAACACTAATTCTTGTTGATTACACACACTTTTCATTACATTTTTCAAAATTTAAAGGTATATATATATATATATATATATATATATATATATATATATATATATATATATATATATATATATATATATATATATATATATATATATATATATATATATATATATATATATATATATATGTAGCGTGGGTGTTGTCTGGAAACATTAGAACTTCACTCTTTTGTGGATCGTATTTAATGGGCGTTATGCATAACAGAGAGGGGCCGGATTGGGATGGGTGGTATCTAACTTTTATCCCTTATTAATTTAAATAAATATTGCAGCTCTTTGTGTTAATGCAGCGTTAAGTGCTTCGTAGAAATATGTATGATTGTTTCATGGTTGATGTTATAATATATACTTATATGTCAAATATTTTTTTTATCCTATTCGATTTCTCGCTTTACAATTTTCTAAAAAAATATATAAACCAGCATAACCGAATAAAATAGAATATGTGCAAAAACTATTTTTGATAAATGTCAATTCCAAATCTAAGAGGAACTCTCCAAGTTTACTTTTACGTCTCTATTCCACATTCGCAGTGAGCGTGCAATCAACTATGTTAAAGCCACGCATTCAACCCGCACCGAACATTTTGAAGAGATTTCGGTTTTTTCCCGCAACCATTTTCCACTGCCACTCCTGCTGCTAAACCCCCAGATCGAATCTGTCAATAACACTGCATCGTATAAGAATAATAAGAATAAAAGAAAGAACAACCCGTAAGATGGGGAGGGGGGAGAGGGATAAAAGAAATCAATAGAAAAAAAAATTCCATTCCCACCGCACACTTGAGAAATTCCGAACAATATAAATAAAATCAAGATGGAACAGAAAGGAATAAGTAAAGTATGAAACCGGATGTGTCAAACACACGGTGTATGGGATTTCTTTTCAATATGCAATCTGGGTGTTCTCCAGGAACAGTAAAGTAGAATGCAAGGGGGCGATACAAATGTTGTATAAGAGATTGCTCATAAAGGACTAAATTCTTGTTCTACAATCAAATGTATCCATTGCTGAAATCGGGCTGGTATATAAACACAACCTCCAGGGAATAAGGACAAGAAGTGGTTAATTTGTAAGGTTTATCTGTGTCTTTTGGAAGACGACATCCGTATTTTGCCTTTGGGGTTTATTTATTTTAATTATAAGATATGATTAAAATGCGTGAAAGTGAGATAGTTCAGCTACTCATAAATCTGTTTTTTTTTGCTAAATACATGAGGGTTTGAAAAGGAGTTTAGTTTAGTTATTATATTATATAATGCCTTTTTTATATTTTTTTTTGTTATAGTTGTAGTATTGTAATGGTTTTGATCAATGCATAACTCTTAATGTATATGCAAAATGCATTTTATGGTGTTTAGATTTATGTACTTTAACTAAACCAATCGATAAATAACTTTGTATGCATTTTCTATAGATATGAAAAACAAATCAAAATGGATTGAAAACAACAATTGCAACAATTGTCAGAAACTTATGGAAGTGAAAACACGTCCTGGAATCTCCGGTTTTTTCTACAAAGAACCCCATTTTTAAATTAACAAAAGTACTTCGTTTGACAATATTTTTTAATGTAAAGGCTTGAGGTACAAGTTACTTGGTATCTCTTTGCAATTAATTTTAAAAATAATAATAATATAAAATTGCGTCCCTAAGAAAAATTATATAAATATCCAAGAAGTGAAAACAACTTTACAATTGCAAAAATCGTGTGATTGTCAGTCGGTTAAGTATAACTGTTTAACTTGGTATTAGTAAAGTCTGTGTTATTTTCACTAATGGCAAACCAAGTTATGTTAGTATAAACTACGTATATTAGTAAAGGATGTACATTTCAACTAATATTTTTTTAAATATGAAAACATAAATTTAGGAACAATTGTTTGCATACTGTATATAATATGTAAATTTATTTACATGTTATTCGGTGTTAATCATTGAACTAAAATAATAGACACATTGGAGTGACAGCTCCCATTGAGCGACAATGGACTTTACCGTTTCGCGCGGATACGTTCCATTCGGAAGAAAGGTTGAGAAAACATTCGTCCTTTGGCTATGCGGGAGTCTCAGTGACGTCACATAAAAGTTTAAAACTGGTTTTTTTCCGGTTCCTTTTGTCTTCTTCTAGTTAGTATGAAAGTAAGTATGTATATCAAAATATTATGGGAGACCCGAGCCCCAAATCATAATTTGTTTATTAATGATTTCAGAAATATCATTTTTGTATATTATTAGAACATCTTTTTCTGAATAATAATCAAAAACAAAAATATATTTTAAAAATTTAGTTTTGTTATTTTTTGCATTTTTTAAGTTTAAAAATACTTTTTTAAATTTTTTTTTAATTGATTAAATAACGTCAATGTAAATATTAAAAACGTATGAATCGACTTTTGCAGATTTATGTTTTAATTGTCTTCAAAAACTTATTTTAAATTCAAAACCCAAAATTTTTTCAAGTTTTTAAGTTTAATAATTTGTAAAAAAAATAATTTATAACTTAATTTAAAAAAGCTATACATAGGTTTATAAAACAAATATTAGAGCTTCAAAAACTATTAACAGTTTAGTTTAAAGTTAATTATTTACAAAGCCTTAGCATTTTATACGTGACCAAAATAAAAAATAAAAATATTTTGAGTAAATGACGATTGTTGCAGACGAAAAGTACGTAGAAAGATGATCAATGGTATATAAACATCTAAAAAAACATATGATCTGTTTTTTTTACTGCTTTGATATTTTTCACACATCTTCTTAAATATGTTTAGCATCGTTTTATGAAGAAAAAAAATTAGCAATTTTTCCGGATTTTGGAGCTCGGGTCCCCCTTGTAATTAAATATATTCAAGTTTTAAATTATGATTTAAAATTCATAAAAAAACAATCTTGATACGTTATTTAGTAATAATTTAATTCTATATATCAATTAAATTGTATTGAAATAAATGAACTTACTTAATTCGTCGCATGAATGTTTTTCATGCAGTGCAGCATTCTCAGCATTCCAAACCAAATTACTGCGTTACCTCATTATGTTTCCATACAAAATAGTTTAGGGATAGGAAACAAAGAATTTAATTTAAATTGCAAACATATTACCATTTCCATGACAAAAATCAATAGTCTTCCTTTTCTAGGAAGTTTCTTTTAACTTAATGAAATTAGCTCAATACTAAGAGTAAGATTAAAAAGAGGAAACAATTAATTTGAACTTCATTACGAAGAGAGACTAATTGTTTTTCTTTCCCTTGTGATAAAATTAATTTGATAGAAAGCTAAAAAATAATTAAAACGTGTAAGAAATCGAATGTGTAATAAATTGTTTTTAGTTTATATGAAATATCAGGTGGACTCGGTTTGGGAATGCGCTGCTTTAATTTTTTGAAAGTAAAAAGTATTGTGTGTATAATTAATTAAATGTTCACAAAATGCTTTAGGACTGATGTATATTTACATTATTTCCTGATATACAAGAATAAAATAATAATTGCTAATTAATTCATTAGTATTATTATCAATCCCTTATAATTTGATATTTTTATGTTCCATCATTCCAGATGAATTGTTTTAGTTATTAAGTTGTATTTAATACCGCCTTTGAGTACAATTTTAAAGATTTCACAGTGAAAGAAATGTGAAATTTGAAAAGTTTTATTAAATTATGTTAACAGTTAAAATAATCTTTTCATATTTGTTAAATTGAAAATACTCGTTAGGTATAAATGTATGAAAATATATAATATAATTCGTTATTTTTTGTGTGAATAATTTACAATATTAACAACATTTATAATTTAAATATTTACTATTTAAACATATATATTTCTGTGTGATATTTTGACCATATGTGTGTTTCCGAATACATCTAATAATGTTTTTATATCTATCTCAAAATTTTTTTTAAAATTGAAAATATTGTTTTTGTTAAAGTAAAGTTTTTAATATTTTCAAAAATCATTTATAAATTGTGTAACAATTTTTTTTTAAATATTATATTTGGAACCCTGACAAGTTCCTAAATCAACCAATAGGAGCACCAACGCAAATAGAGGTCAGTAAATGATTGGTTGGTTTAGGAACTTTGCAGGTCGCCAAAAATAATCTTATTAAAAAAGTGGCAAAGTTTTCCCACTTGGCAAAGTTGTCCTGGTTGACTGTACATCATAACAATATACTTCAATGTAACATGCATAATATAATTTTTACCTGCTTCAAATTCATGCTGTAAATTTTACATTATAAGATATCCTGTAAAAAGTAATTATAAATACGAATATGAATATTATACTTTTTATATATAAAAACAAATATCTAAAATATATTTTTATCATTATCGGAAATTATATTTTTACATTTATTGGAATTTCGATATTTGGTGGTTTGGTTCTTTATAATTATTTTGTTTAATACGATTCTTACTTTACAGCAATGTAAAAGTTAATATGTCAGTATCAAGGATAAAATAGCAATTAAGTTATTTTCAATAATTAATTTTGATAAATATGTGAAGTTAGTATAAAATACAAGAAACAATTGTCGATTTGTATTAAATCAAATTTTAAAAAATGTGAGGAAAATATTTAAGAATGGTGATTTAACTTTTGTGTGTTTATGTAGAAACCCAGCAGTTCAGATTTTTAGCCTTTAAATGAAGCATTAACCACGATAATTAATAATATTTTTTTTGCCCCTTGTTTAAGTATATTTTATAAAAGAAAATAATTGCCTTGGAAAAATTATAATTATAATGGCAAAAATATATTTTGTATATTTAATTAAGATATGCATTATTATATTCTTATTCGAATTTATAATTTCAATTTACAGTAACATTTTGTGCTTTCATCAACTTGATTGTTAGACCTTTTCTATTGGTAAAAAATAATTGGGCTTCCAAATGCTCAACATTTTGATCAATCGTACAATTGCAGCATCGGCTCAGCCGTAAAAGAAACTACTAAACAAACATACATCCCTTGTTTAATTATATTTTATGAAAAAAATCCTTTGGAAAAGTATAATTATAATGGCAATCATATATTTTGTATATTTAATTAAGGTATATATACATTATATTCTCATTCGAATTTATAATTTCATTTTACAGTAACATCTTGCGCATTTACCAACATGATTGTTAGAGCATTTCTATTGCTGAAAAATAATCGGGCTTCCAAATACTCAACATTTTGATCACTTCAGTGGTCGGATCAATCGTACAATTCCAACATCGGCTCAGCCGTAAAAGATACTACTATGCGAACATACATCCCTTGTTTAAGTATATTTTATAAAAGAAAATAATTCCTTCGGAAAATAATATCAAAAATATATTTTATATATTTAATTAAGATATACGTTATTATATTCTTATTCGAATTTATAATTTCATTTTACAGTAACATCTTGTGCGTTTACCAACTTGATTGTTAGAGCATTTCTATTGCTGAAAAATAATTGGGCTTCCAAATACTCAACATTTTGATCACTTCAGTGGTCGGATCAATCGTACAATTGCAACATCGGCTCAGCCGTAAAAGAAACTACTAAACAAACGAAGGAAGAAGAGAGAAACGAAAAAAGGAGTTAAAACTAAAGAAAAAGAAACCTTGTTAACCCAGTCGAACGTTCCATGACCTTTCCTTTATAATTAAGTTGGAATGCAAGCGAAGTAAAATGGTATTTTACGAGTTTTATCTCGAAAGAATCACGGATGTTTTTTTTTATATATTTCTTTAAGACGTTGCCTGTTACTTGATAATAATAAAGAATATGTGCTCACACTTTATTTGGGGTGGGTTTTAATTATAAAAAACTCTACAATATTGAGTGTATTGATCTTTATATAATCAATATGGTAATAAATATTTGCAATTCTTTTATTTTAAATTCTAGTACAATGAAGTTGCGATATTCCACACAATCACTAAAAATACTTAAATATTGTTTCTCGAATTTGTATAGAAACGTCTGCTACGGTCTTTATAAGTTTACACAAAATCGAAGTGAAACGTTGAGTAGGTCCGATAATCCGATCTGACGTTGCTATTTTATTTAGGGAATCATTCTGTAAATTTTATTATATAAGTTCTTATAAACGGGTGCGTATTTTATCTAAAACAAGTCCCGGTTCTTCCACACAACCACGTCTTTGATTATTACTATATTTACTTTTCTTGTAAGTTTTTTTAAGTGTAACGTCTTATATGCAATATCATATATTCCAGTACATTTTTTAGCCTTCCGGGATCGCCATTGCTAAGTTTGTTATATTTGACAATTGTTTTATCATTCAATCATGCTGCTTTTGATGAAACAAGAATTTTCAAATTTTGAACGAAATCCATTTACTCAGATGCATTGTCGGCCATTTTTTTAATCGTCAGCTCATGTTTGTTTATGTCAGAATTAGAATTTGTTCGAATCTTTTTAGCCGCATGGATAAAGCGTTGGATTGTGGAACGAGAGGTCCGCGTTTCGAGTTAGCTCATTGATATAG
Source organism: Troglohyphantes excavatus (assembly GCA_963932185.1). Taxonomy (NCBI): domain Eukaryota; kingdom Metazoa; phylum Arthropoda; class Arachnida; order Araneae; family Linyphiidae; genus Troglohyphantes; species Troglohyphantes excavatus. The sequence continues at coordinate 32,359,859 of OZ010675.1, forward strand.
TATTTTATATTTTTTTAAATCACCCTCATTTTTAACGAAATAAATTTCGTTAAAAAAATGGCAAAAGGAATTTCCTCCGCTTGACGAGATATTATATCGGAGCAGACGTTTGTAACGTCAAATATCAGAAATTTTTCGTCAAATAAGAAAATGCATTTTTAACAGCGGTGGACCGTGAAAGCTACAAATAAGCTTTAGCACGCTGTTTCGCAGTTATTATTTTTTTTCACTCTCACATGACACAAGCGGCTTCATTCTAAGAACGGTACAAAACGTAGAAAGCGTGCAGCGATTGGTCTCAAATAAAAAAAGGTACCATTCACTTGAGTTTGACGTTACACACATCAAACTGTGCACCTATACATACCCAATCGACATAATCGTTATAACGACAAACGTAACAAACGTATTAAACAAACGTATTTACAGTATATATACTGTAAATACGTTTGTTTAAGTGTTTGTTTGATAATTTATTTATTTGTTGACAAAGGAAGTGGTTGTAGGGAGCTTAGGATTTTATTTAATGCTTATAATCAGGCCCGTCGCACCGGGGAGGGAGGGGGGAGAGGGCTTCCCCCCCCCCCAAATTTCGGGAAACCCTGAAAGTTGGGAATTTAAACTTCTAAAAACCCCGAGATGGGAAAATTTATGCCTGAAGAAACTTAATATTATTAACAAATGTAAGCTAGGGAAGATTAGAAATTGCCCAAATTGTAAGATTACACATTAATTAGACCTCAGAACAGACACTGCATTGGAATATGGGGCAACATATCAATACTTCTGAAAGAACTGTTTAATATTACCTAAAATATTCATAAAAATGTCGAAAAGTTGGAACTGTATATTTTCAGCACTGTTGAGTTGAGAATTTCGAATTGTTAAGTTGGAAAATTTCTTGTCCCCCCCCCCCCCCCCCCCTCCAACCGCACTGCTTATAATATACATATCTATTTATGTAACCAGCTTTATCCATTTACGTATTATTTTATATGTTTGTCCTATTATCATGTCCCCGTCACCTGTATATATTTCATGTTCCCGTTACGAGGCTATATATTGTTCACGTTATTACGATTGTAATGCCCTCTACATATTTTATGTCTTATATATTTTATGTCTGCGCCGGGAAAGCGTCAGTCATGTAACTGCACTCATGCGGTGAATGCGTATAAGGTTTGTCCCACCCCGAATTATTGTAACGTTAGGCTTATGTGATTAAAAATGTTTATGTTCAATCCTTGAGCAGTTATTTAGTCTATACGCCTTATATGTATATAATAAAGCAGTTTATATATTTTAACCTGTGTTTAGTATTAAATATATTGTGATATACATTTCTTCTTGTAATATAAATAACCACCCATCAAAGATTCCAATTATCGACCTAGAAAGTGATAACTACCAGCAAATACCTTTGTGCTAATAATACACAGGGCCGTCTCCACCCAATCAGTCACGGGGGAGTGTTGTAAGTAAATATCTTCCTTTTCGCGACAGACTGTTATGAAAGGAATCATCGAATGATGCGACAGCAGAAAGAAAATAATGGCAATACTGGATCAAGAATGGCGACGCTAAGACAGATTGATGCTCGATCCACTATCTGGAGAGAAGATAAAGAGGAGGAGCGGCAGATGTTGCAGAGTTTGGTCAATCGATGGGGCTGACCCTTTGTTACGAGAGTGGACAGTGGTCAATCGGAGGCGTAAGCCTATACCCGCCAACCGGGCCATCTGTTTCGCAGCAAGCTTAATTTTAGCGGAAGTATTTGGGGAACACTAAGCACTTGAACCTTCTTTTACAGGATTTTGGAGGAATGTTGTAATTTCTTTTGGAGGGATGAAAGGATTAGTAACGATTTATTGATCGGGGAGGGAGTGTAAAACGATTTTCTAAATTAGTAGATTTGTAATTATTTATAGAAAGCAATAAAGTATTAAATTGATACAAAGTAAAACTTTTATTTAACATAGTGATGATTTTGTTTCAACCTACCAAGTAACAAATATTTTTTTTAATAAACATATTCACTATTTGTAAAATTTGCTATTTAGTTGGTATAAAGTATTTTTTTAAACAAACAAAATATACAGTATATAAATAATATTATATATCCCATATATTTTGTAATTTGAAAAAAATTGACTTTTAAACAATAATATATATATATATATATATATATATATATATATATATATATATATATATATATATATATATATATATATATATATATATATATATATATATATATATATATATATATATATATATATATATATATATATATATATATATATATATATATATATATATATATATATATATATATATATATATATATATATATATATGTTATGATTATTATTTAGATTTGCAGTGGTTAGTTATTAGATGATAAGTTCCATGATGCAGGTATAAACTAAAGGCCGAGAGATCAAGTTTAACAACATTTATTTCTCAGGACTTCACAGCCCGACTTGATAGCTTGAGGTAACATCGTGATCTGTAGATAATACGGAATACTGTTAGAAGGAGAATGCACCGTAGACGTCTCTGATTGGTTCATCTCGGTTTTAGTTCGTATTTTTAGGTTTGGGTTCGGGATTTTGAAGTGGCGTGGGTGGGAAAGTAGTCACATGAGGGATGCTTTTGTACTGGGAAAAGGGGCGATATACAAAGTTAAAGACAGTTAATTAAAGTACATTTTAAAGGGGGAAAGAGTTATAAAATATATTACATATATATATATATATATATATTTGTAAATAATATAGCCATTTAAATATAAATCAATAAGTTTTTTACCGTTTAAAAATACCGTATTGTCTTAATTGTCTAATGCTTTGACTTTCTAAAGCAGAAATTAATTGTTAAATATTTGTTTATATATATTTGAAACTGCTATTTAGTTTAATTGGAATAATTAACATCAACAAAAGAAATGGCGTTATATTAATATTATCACCTGAAATATTACATGAATAAAAATGTTCAGTACTGTACAGAGTTTATATAATCCATAATATTTAGCATTTTCTAAAAAGGATTTTATATATAGCTCACATTACCAAGTCAATTTTTTTTCTTAAAAGTTTTATAAAAGGCGAAAATAATCCAAGAAGGAATCAAGAAAATGCAAATATCACTCAAGTATCAAGAGTGTCAAAGCCTCTTGTCCAAAAGATGTTACAAGAAGATTTGTGCTCAGTACACCCCTTCTTTGTTGCCCTTTTAAAGAAAGGTAAGAAAGAAGAAAGGAAATAGTGATCATACATTCACTTCTCAGAGTAAATTTTTGTGTCATTCTGTAGTCGGAACCTATGTAAGGGAGGCTGGAAAAATAAATTATACATTCCTTCAGGATGTTTCTACAAAGATTCGCAAAAAAAACAGATAAAGAAGAAGAGTTAAGTATGTCTCTTGCTTTATTCCTGTTTACTTTTTTCATTTGTAGAGAGGCCGGATCGCATTATATTTTGTGTCAAGTGATACCGAGTTAAGGTTTAAAAATAAATGTTTTCTCGTTTAGAGTTTAAGGAATTAAAGGTATAAAGAATTGAAATTATCATGAAACTCGTGGTAATTTGTTTAATGATTTTGTTTAAAAAGGTGAAAACTTTGTGTTATTTCTAATGAATGATTAAGATTGATTTTATTGTTAAAATTTTTTAAGGACTTTAAATGACGGATGTAGGAAAACACATTATAAATGTTGATTTTTTTAGACAAGAAAACGCAATTTTTCTGTTTAGTACAAGCATAAAACACTTCAACCCCTGTTTTAAATAAGTTCAGAAATGGTGTTGTATGGTTCGTTTGGTTTTAAGAAAGATCCGAGCTACATAGATTCGCAAAAAAACAGATAAAGAAGAAGGTTAAGTATGTCTGTCCTCTCTTGCTTTATTCCTGTTTACTTTTTTCATTTGTAGGGAGGCCGGATCGCATTATATTTTGTGTCAAGTGATACCGAGTTAAGGTTTAAAAATAAATGTTTTCTCGTTTAGAATTTAAGGAATTAAAGGTATAAAGAATTGAAATTATCATGAAACTCGTGGTAATTTGTTTAATGATTTTGTTTAAAAATGTGAAAACTTTGTGTTGACTTTGTGTTATTTCTAATGAATGATTAAGATTGATTTCGATGTTAAAGTGTTTTAAGGTCTTTAAATGACGGATGTAAGAAAATACATTATAAATGTTGATTTTTTACACAAGAAAAAGCAATTTTTCTGTTTTGTACAAGCACAAAACACTTCCACCCCTGTTTTAAATAAGTTCAGAAATGGTGCTGCATGGTTCGTTTGGGTTTAAGCAAGATCCGAGCTACATAGATTCGCAAAAAAACAGATAAAAAAGAAGAGTTAAGTATGTCTGTCCTCTCTTGCTTTATTCTTGTTTACTTTTTCATTTGTAGGGAGGCCGGGTCGCATTATATTTTGTGTCAAGTGATACCGAGTTAAGGTTTAAAAATAAATGTTTTCTCGTTCAGAGTTTAAGGAATTAAAGGTATAAAGAATATAATTTTTTGTGAAAGTCGTGGTAAATTGTTTAATGTTTTTGTTTAAAAAGGTGAAAACTTTGTGTTATTTCTAAATGATTAAGATTGACTTAGTTGTTAAAGTTTTTTAAAGTCTTTAAATGACGGATGTAAGAAATTACATTATAAATGTTGATTTTTTTTACACAAGAAAAAGCAATTTTTCTGTTTTGTACAAGCATAAAACATTTCAACCCCTATTTTAAATAAGTTCAGAAATGGTGTTGCATGGTTTGTTTGGTTTTAAGAAAGATCCGAGCTACATAGATTCGCAAAAAAACAGATAAAGAAGAAGGTTAAGTATGTCTGTCCTGTCTTGCTTTATTCCTGTTTACTTTTTCATTTGTAGGTATGCCGGATCGCATTATATTTTGTGTCAAGGGATACCGAGTTAAGGTTTAAAAATAAATGTTTTCTCGTTCAGAGGTTAGGGAATTAAAAGTATAAATAATAGAAATTATCATAAAACTCGTGGTAAATAGTTTATTATTTCTGTCTAAAAAGGTGACAACTTTGTACTATTTCTAATGAATTATTAAGATTGCTCTTGTTGTTTAAGTATTTTTAAGGTCTTTAAATAACGAATGTAATAAATACATTATAAATGTTGATTTTTTTACACAAAAAAAAGCGGTTTTTCTGTTTTTTGCAAGCATAAAACACATAAAACCTTGTTTTAAATAAGTTCGGAAATAGTGCTGCCTAAGGCGTTTTTTTTAAAGAAAACCCTAGCACCAAATCCTAATTTCTTTTATTAATGAATTCTTAAATACAATTTTTTTTTATTATTAGAACATCTTTCTCTAAACAATAATCAATAAAATAATATTTTTGATTTTTTGCGATTTTTTAATCTACATATGCTTTTTTTTTTAAAAAAATACTACTCCTTTTTTAATTTATAACATTTATAAAAAGTTTATTTGATTAAATAACGGCAAAGTATATATCACTCACTTATGGATAAATGTTTGCAGATTTGTGTTTTAATTGTTTTCAAAACTTTAAAATTACCTAAAATATATGCACATTTTATGTTCATTAATTCGTAAAAATATAATGTATAATTTAATTAAAAAAAGCTATTCATACGTTTATAAAATAAATATTAAAGCTTCAAAAACTATTAAGAGTTTAGTTGTAAGTACAATTTTTACAAAGCATTAATCTTTTAAACTTGACCAAAATTGCATAACGACGAATGTTGAATACGAAAAGTAGGTATATATTAAAAAGTATATAAACATGAAAAAACACATGTTCTTTTTTTCTAATGCTTTAACATTTTTTACACATCTTTTAAATTATGTATGGTATTGTTTTATGCAAAAAAGCAATTTTTGCGGAATTTGGTGTTGCGTCTCTCTTAAACAAACAGATTTGTGCCGGTATCAGACATTTAAAAATTACAACACATTATACTTACAATAAAACCCTAATAATTTGGATCAGATCAACTACTTAAGAGTTTAATCTAAAATTGAACTAATGATTTTTTGTGCAACAAAACAATTAGAAGAGTATTTTTCCAAATACTTTATACAAGACACCCCTCATTTGAATTTTACAGGATATTTTATTCTAATGAAACACGCCACTTAAAATACCATTATTGTATAAAAAAATATTTTTAAATAAGCTAAAGAAAAAAGGCGAATTCATAAGTATATGATATATATATCTTATAAGTATATATATCTTTATAAACAGCACATCACATAAAGCAAAAATAAGGAGTAATATATGCATAGAGAATATCAGTGTGCCTTCAACGTTCTGTAGAATATATTTTTATAGGTGCAAATAATTGACTGTTTTTGAAGTCGATAACAAGAATCTTTCCCTAGATAATAAAACAAAAAACTTTGCAAATAAAAAATCTTATTAATATATCAAAATCCATATTTTTTATATTTTTAATATTGCTTATGTTTTAATTGGTAAATGTTTGTCTGTCATTATCTGAGAATGGCTATATATTACAGCAAATTAGTAGATTAGCTGATATAATTAGCAATTTAATTTTTCTTAATAGTAATAATCTTTACAAATAGATTGTGCTATATAGTATATCATCCACTAGGGATAAAAAAATAGCAAAATTAATGTACAAACAATAATTCGAATATGAAACAACACGTTTTTAATTTAAAGCTCATTTTATTGAAGTTACATAGTTTCACCATCATACCTAATGTCTAGTTACTTTTATTCAATATATTACACATTTTGATTAAAAATTATTAAAATATTCTTATACTACATGCGCTTAGTTTAACACATTTTTTTTTAAATTTAACTATTCGTATTATTCAATAAAATTAAATTACATATAAAATATAAAGATCAATCGTTTTTGATAATATATTACCATAAAAATATTTCCTTTTATGTATAATAAGATCCAATACCAATTTATAATTATGTAGAAAAATAAACAGTAAATGCGAATTTAATTACGAATTCCCCTTTGGAATATTTAATTTACTTTCAAATATATATTTAAGTTATATATTGTGATACTCAAAGTTGAGTCAAAGGAATATAATATTCTTTGATGTCTATCTAAATTCGTAAGACACCGGAACTTGAAACATAAATTGGAAATTGGTTAAGGAACTACGCAATTAAATGAATTATTTATATCCTATCCTTAGAAAGTAAATGTGGTTTTATCGTAAAGGAATTAATTTTTTCTCAATTAGGATCATTTATATTTATTTACTTGATATCTTATTTATATTCATTTCTTTTTAATTCATGAGTAGTTTGTTATATTTATTATTTTCTTAATTTAAGATAATATTTCAGTTCCATGTATTTAAAATTACACTTTTTAACTCTACGTCGTATTTTATAAGTATTACAGTATATGGATGTATTGCGAATATTACTTATTGCACTTAAAATTACTTGTGGAAACAATTATATTTTATTTTGTAGAATTAATATAATTAGCATGTAAAATTAATAATTTTGTATTTTTTAAATATGAAAATATTAAGTGAGGGTATCGACATACTAAATGAGGGTATCGACAAAATTTAACAATTCGTGCTTGAAATAAAATATGTTTTTAATTAATACAGTTTGAAACAAGAAAGTAATAACATTAATTTATTGAAAAATAAAATAATTATTAGAATTATTTTTCCATAAATATTCTTTATATGATAATTATTTAAGGGGTATGAGACACATTTTACTTTTTTCTTAAGTTTGCAGATACGCTATATTGTTTTACATGTGAGCAAAGCATATTAACATAATCACATGGTTAAACATTAAAATAATATAGTTTTATTTATAAAAATTAAAAGTTTACAAAAATGTAAAAAAAATATGTATTCTGGAAATCTATAATTTTGCATTTTTATAGACAAAAGAATGTTTTAAACAAGCCATTTTTGCAGATTTTTGTTATTTGCAAAAGAATTGCTTCGAAAATTAAATGAAAAAAAAAATCGCTATTTTTACATGCCGAGCTATTTTGTAAAGTATACTAAAAAGCTTTTAAATATATTATAATTCCTTTTTATCTATAGTTACTTTTTAAGACAAATGAATTAATATGTTTGAAAATACACTGTATTGAATTTGGAACAGTGTCTTTAAATCTATCTGAATTTATATCATTTTAAACTTAACAAACATGAAAAATCCATCACTTGGAAAAATGAGTTCACAGTTACATATTCAAACAATATTTAACCAAAGTTGAATATTGATTATGAAAAACTAATTAGTTTTGAGAGTAATTAAATAGTTATTAATTAAATAATTATTCGGAAAACTAAAATAAAAATATAATTTTGATGTCGTTTGATTTAAAAGAATTGAATTATTTTTTAAAGAAATGAATTTGTTTTGATGATTTTGTGTCCCAGACCCCTCCAAGATTTACACTAATGTGTTTTAATAGTTGTTTGTTGTGTAAATTATAGTTAATATAATGCAAAACGTTAACAATGTTGTAATATACAATAAAATGTCACCCCTCATACAATTATTGAAATATTGATTCAAAGTAAACAAACATATTTAGTTTTTATTGTTGGTATTTAAATATCGATACGTAACTCATAATTTTAATTGAAAGTTTTTTGTAAAAGTCATTTTGTTAAAGTATATTACAATAAATGTTCCATCAAGCTATATATATTTTAAATGATCAGTCATTATGAAACGTCCCAAGGCTCTTTTGCCGTAAATCGTCCTCCTAAAAACTGAATTACCATAGAGCAAAAAATTAAAACGTTGTGCAGATAATGTGATTTCTAAGCAGAAGTACAGATTGAAGATAAATTGAATTTTTATGATTATTAATAACTTCCTATTAATTATTTTTACTAATTATATAATCATCATTGGGATTAACTAAGTAATAAACATTTTAAAACGATATGCAATTGGCAAAATGGGTTAAATTAAATTTGATAATACAACACCTAACATAATGTTATATAAAAGCGGTATTAATGTGAATACAATGTCGTCGTCGAAATAACAAATAATCTATGAATTATTAATTAAATAGTTTTATTCCAAGGTAAAAACATGCAATAGAAAGTGGGAAGGATGGAAGGGGGTGCTAGTTAAATACAAAATAAAGGGAATTTTCCATTAAATATGCACTAGGTTGCAATGATACGAACACTAAGTTTTTTTTTCTGCATAGCATATAGGTAACTGATACAAATCAATAAATAAAATATTTATACTATAAACATAGCAAATATACGACAACGTAAATAAATAAAATACATATTTTTTAGTAAAATAATAAAAATGGAAATAGGTTGTCGCAAAATAATAATACCACTCACAATTAAACTTTGTAAATTAACATTTTTAAGATAATTTTTAAATGAAAAACTTGAAAAAATAGGTTTGTCAAACTGTCACTAGCTACTTTAATGATATCTATTTAAATGAATACATCTTTCATTCTAAAAAAAAGGTCCCTTTCAAATTTATAATAATTTCTCACTGCTTCGAATTTCACGGACGTTCTCCCGATGTTTTAAACTAAAAGAGAAAATAGAACAGTTCATAACCGACTCTCATTATATCGCACATCATTCCCACGAGTTAATGACGTGAAACTGGCTTTGTATTGTTGGAACTTTTGAAATGGAGCTCCATTTCCTTCTGTAAATGGGATAAAAAAAATTCCAACATGCGTTGATGATCAAATTTGGTCAGATAGTAACGATTTGTCAGTTTTTGATTTCTAAACCCAAACCAAATTGCTAACCATCCTCCCATACTTTGAACTTCAGAAATAACTTCATCATTTTGGAGATTTCTCCAATTGTACGATCTCCCACCAGGAAGTCTATGTCGATTTTGTTTTGGGCGCTAACACTACTTGTGTCCATTGTTCGTTCTTATGTATATTTTGTTAGCCAATTGCACTGTTTTATTTCTTGTCAACCTCTGTAAGTCAAGTCTGTTGTCGAATATATTCCGATAGAGTAGACTCACAAATGTTAATGGTGATCTAGGGATATGTTATCAAGTATTCCACCTGATTTTAGTTTCTGTTTGACTACCCTTTCTTTTTGTTGTAAACTTTTGTCTTCCAGTTGAATTATGCTTCACATATCATGCTTAAGTAGCTGGTGGATGTTACATATGTATCGTTGAATGTTATATTCTTCTTGCAATATTATGTGACAATAGTATTTTGGTTTTGAAAGCTGAAATTTGTCGGTTTTCAAAACTTATAATTAAATTTTACTTACCCCTACCTCATGACGCAACTATAAACCTATAACTAATTTAAATCGTTGTAAATACCACGTAGAATGGTTTTAAATTAAAGGAAATAAGTTTTTATATGTGTGTGACAGTTCAACAATATATATTTATTTTTAACCGACTATTTCACTTTAAAGTAGGGGGCGGTCGTATCTTTTTGCAATGGAAAATATCTAATTATTAAACATGTTCTTAATAAACTAACACAAAAGAATTAAAAGTTTCAATCAGACTTGTAATTAATAACTGTGATTTTTGTTTTAATAAGTGTTACAAATTCATGCGGAAAAGTTTTTATACATTTTATATCAATTTAAATAAGGTGTCGTATCATTATACTACTACTATCTACACACTTTATATATATTATATATATAACAAAAATAATTTATTTAATTATTTGCAGTTTGAAAAACTGAAAGGTCTTCTATATTTTTATAAGAGCAACCACATACGTATTTATAAATGCACACACAACTTTATTCAGAAAATCTCTCACAACATACTATAATGCAAAATGTACTTCTCCTACAATAACAGTTACAAATAAAACTATCAAACACAGCTACAAAAAATTTATGCAGGCATTTTTTCTAAACATTCCACAATACAAAATATACTTTCTAGTAATCCAAAAAATCCCAAACTTTACTGAATTATTAAACTAATGGTGTACTTCAAGTCCTCCGACTTTGGCTGAGCCCCAGCATGATAACGAAATAAAAAAAGAACGCCAAATAAATAGAAAAAAAAATAGTACAAATATATAGTACGAAAAAAAAAGTAGTACTGAGCCGTACCAGCGGAAACCCCAATAGCTCAGCGAGACGCCGGATTTATGGATAAGTAATACTGCGCGCACCCCGAGGCGATTCTTAGAAGTCCGAGTAGAAAATGGACACAAATATGAAGTATGGCTTTCTATAGAGATGGAATTTCTTATCTTCGTCCTTCGCAAGGTGATATTTCCTTTTCAAACGACCTATTTTCGACACAAATGGCGGAGTGGGGGGAATGGGTAGGAAAAGTCCGTGTTAAGAATTAAAGATTAGCCTCGTAAAGTTAATATGCAAAGAGGTTTAAATTTTTTTTTTGCCAAACTGATCTTATAAATGTTAAAAAGAAAGTTGATAATTGTTTAATACAACAAAAAAGGTTATTAGAAATATAGCTTATACATTAATACACTTTTAAAAATAGGTACACAAAGTGAGTAAAATGTACTTATTTTTCACTCCATTCGATGTTTGTCATGGCTCCGAATACATAAGTTTCAATTTTGATAAAGGCATGTACTAAAAAAAACATAATGAAATAAATAGTAGATGTTGGCCTATATAGGCTGCCTTCATAAATCACTTTCAATAAATTACAACCAGGACTTACAGGGAATTTACGCCAATTCATCTGCCTGAATTCGAAGTCAAGGCGCATTTAAAGACGCTTATTTTAAAATTTTCATTTTGCAATTGAATGTGATAAACTTTTTAATTTGAAAAAATGCAATTTAAAAAAATATATCTGATGCTTATACTATAATAAATATAAATATTATAGAAGTTTTATACTCAGTGTTATTTTAATATCTATAAAAAATTTAATTTCCATAGTAATATATATTTATTTATCTTATTTCAATCACAATTATAATTATGCAATTGTTAGATTGAATATTAAATTACAATTAAAATTAAATACTTTGACAAATAGTAAAAAATATGATAAAAATGAAAACATGATATTTCGAATAAAATGGTAGCAAATGCATAAACAAAATTCTATTTTTAAAAAATATATATTTTAATATATCAACATAATTCTATTCAGAATTTATGGAGATACAAGACTTTAAATTTATAATTTTATTTATTCAAGTAGATATCATAGAAACGACTGGATGAAAAGCATAGAATAGTGCGAGATCATTTCTAAAACCTTCTAATTTTACATTTCTATGATGTCTATGAAGTATACAGAGATAAAAAAAACTCACTTTCTATCTATGTCAGAATATCGCTACACGAAACTCCGCTGTCGGATATGTTCTGTCGATTCTTGGAAATCTGAATATAAGAAAAAGAAATTGAATTCAAGAGCGCGATATTTCATTTTTCCAATATGCTTTTTGTGTTTCCAGCTTTTCAGACTACTGCACACAAACTATTTTCGAAGAAACACGCAAAAGTAAGACTGTTTGCCAATATTTTTTCCCTGAATATTTCGCAGGATTGAATCACTGCGTTTGGGATTTCTTTTTCGATAGAGTTATTCTGTTTAATATAATGAAATATCCGACAAATTAAATTTCCAATGTATGGAATAAATAAGCTTATAACATGCAAATAGAAAGCGCGTGTGTGCTTGATAGTTTCGAAAGAAAATCCCAAGTAAAAGGCTTGTGTATAAAAGACATTTTGACTGTATCAGAGTTTTTTTTTTTTAAATAAGTCAATGTAACAGTAAACGTATTCTTTCCTATTTTATACTATACTTTTAAATTACTTTATATTTTTATTTATCTCGAATATGGTGACTTATAAGTATGAGTTTTACAAATATATAAGTATTTTCTGAACTGAATTGTATAGTGCTTCTAAAGCTTACTTAGATTTCATCTTAAACTAAATTTAAAAAGTATATAGTATTTATGAAGTCTAGAAATACAAATATTGACGATCCACAACAGGCAAAAAATTTATAGAATTTGTCTGTAAATAAGATACTACCATTAAAAATTCCTTAAACGCTGTTTGTGTTACCTATTAAAAGTTTGTTTACCTGTTAAACTTATTGTATGTCTGTAAACATCATTGTAATTACAAAAGTTAAATCTCTCATAGTCTTTAAATTTAATAAAAATTATATAATTTAAAATCGATATTGTAGTTGTTTTTATATTGCATTAACTTGAACTAAGAATTGTGAAAATCAATAAATGTAACAACATAATTTTATTAAAGATCTTACTAAAATCCAATCTATTTTAATATTTGAAAAGTGGCGATATTTGTCAAATTGATCTGTAAAACTTGTTTTCTAATTTACTGAAATTTGGTTTATGAATTTCTTGTTAATTTTGTCTTGTTTTTCTTTATTAATATTTATATGTCCAAAGTATAAATTAAAATGAATATATCAATAAAGTGAGATAAATTATTTGGTACCGCATTGTGAATAACTATTAAGTCTTGATTTGAGCTATTAAATGAAATGGAGGAAGCTAATGTGTAATAAATGCTTTTAATAAAAACGTCTTATGAGGAATGTGCTTTTATTTGCTTTCTTTTCGCATAAAACGTTCAGATAACAGTACCATTTGTCTTAAAGTATTGGATTCTCAATTAGATCGAATAATTTAATTAACAAATACTTCATATAAAATAGCATCATTGTTGTTAAATATATAAATAAAAGGTAAGTAAAAGATCATTTAAGAAATAATTATATTATAAATGAATTTATTTTATTGATAATTGCACGTTTGAATCATATACGAAAATGTAGTTTCTTATAGATTGCTGTACGATATTTCGATACTGAATGTATTATATTCTTGACAAAATTGGTTTGAAAATCCTTCTATGTAATTATTATGATAAATATAAATTATATGTAACTTATTAAATGTATTTGAATTAAGGTACCTTTGAGGTAGGAACAATGGTAAGAAAAAAAATAATGAATTTAAATATTTTCCTTGCAACTCCATCCAAATTTAAATGCACAACGAATTATAGAGACTATTATACAAGTTAAACCAAAGATAGACGATATATATTTAAACTACTTTCATTACGAATAGTAAAAATAATCTATAATCATTTCTGAAATAACTTGAATGTTCACTATCAAAATACATTATACACTGAAATACAACTTAATAATTACATACAAGTGTGAATGTTATGTAAGGTATTACAGTAGAAAAAAAATTTGATTATTACATTTTAAATGAAGTTACTAGTTACTACACTATTAAAAATTTCAGTTCAACAATGTACCATGTCTTGGTGCAAAACAGAAGTGTGTAGCAAATTACACCATATTGTGGTGAAATCTGGGTTGAACTAAAAATCCTTTTGTTAGAAAAAAGAGGAGGTTTCACCGAGAATTGGTTCAACCCATTTAACTGCAACCAAAATTTCGCTGTCGCTACTTCTAAAAGCCGAGGGTCACATCCAAGAAAGACACGGACGAGCAAAAGCCGCCGTGGTCGAGTGGATACATGCGTTCAGCTATGAATCAGAGGATTCCAAGTTTGAGCCCGATCGGTGGACTTGACAAAGAAAAGTAAAAATGTTGTGATCTACGGGGTTGCCAGCTTCACTACAAAATACTCAGAAAACTCGAATTTTGAGTTTTATGCAAGGTTATCAGGTTTGGTGCGACGTTTCACCACTAAATGGTATCCTTAGTAGTACCACCGTAAAATGAAGAAACTAAGCACCAAATGTTGGTTGCTGCTAAATTGGTACCAAATTTTGATGCAAAGTCTTAATAATTTTCAGCAGTGTACACTTATAGTTTGAACAAAGTATATACATGCTTACTCTAATCTTTTGAGGGTTACAAACTTATTGTTGTTTCCTTGCATTTTCTAGTTTTCCAGCAATAGGCATAAGTTTGAAATTCATATACATAATCAATTTTTAAAAACTATATTATTTGAGCAATTTTAAATGCAATCCTAATTGAAATAACAACAAAAAGTTTTTTTTTTCAAAAGGCACCTGTTAGAAATATAAATTATACTGTTTTGCAGGTAAAATCTATTTACAAGTTTTATTTTTTCCCTGCTGTTTATTTAAACGGTTTTCAACCTGTTGTATGCTTATCCCTGGAGGACCAAAAAATAATATTAGAAATGAAGGAAAAAGCCTACAATAAAAGAAGTATGTAATAAATAACATTAAAACTAAAAGCCTGTAGGTGTCAGCAATTTAAGTTTTTTGATTAATTATCCAGTTAACCAACGTTACCGCCTAACCAAAGCAAACTTTTTTTGCACAGAGGAATGGGTGAAAAAAGTTGTGAGATAAGCGGTTACTCATAAATGAAAAGATTTATCAAGGGGTAAGTACGAAAAAAAAATTGAGAACCACAGCCTTGAGGACTGAGAATCTATATATTTATTCACTTTTCAAAACGCATAGTTTTTAAATAATAATCAATTAAATAATTTATTGGATATTGAACTTAAAACTCGTGTTTTATTATAGATCATGTACATTTTATTGAAACCATGTGACACTAGTATTATTTCAAACACCAAATATTTGAGGAGAACTTATAATATACTGCAAGTAGGAGGCGAAACCTGAAAGTTTCCAACGTTACTTGTGCATTTTTCACACGTTGGCATCCCTAAAAGTACATTAGGGATGTGAAACAAATGACTTTATACAAACTACATATTCTCTCAACGTAGAGAGGAAACACCCACAGGCTTACCTGACGTGGAAATATATCTTTTACAGCGAAACACAAAAGAATCTTTCAAATATTATATATGTATTTCAAAATATTTATTTTTCGAAATCTTTGCTTATTTTATTTTAATTTAGTGTAAATATAGTAATTTTGTAATTGAGGATTTTTAAATTAACAAATATGACAAAAAAGTAATACAATTATGATAAGGGAATATATTATCTTTATACAAATAATATAAACTAAAAATTTCATACAGGTATTTTACATAACAATACGTTATTGGTTGTATGAAATTATGTTAATTATAATTTATTTTCATAGACATTTTTTAATTATATATTGTAATTAACTTGCTTGCTTTAAAACTGCGGAAAAGCTTCTAACATACAAATAAAAATAATTGTTTATTAAATAAAATTTTCACTATTTAATGCTGAATATATAAATATTTATATCTTTAGGCTTTTTAAATAAAATAAGTTATTGGAAGTTAAATTTTTCTAATTAAGTATATAAATTTTTTATAGTTATTTTTTTAATTTTTATCTTAACCAGAATTAATAATGCATTTTATACGTTTAACATTATTTTTTAGATAATTTTATTTAATGCTATATAAATGTGTTACATTTACCAACATTCAAATTATCTTTTAAAAATGTTATAATTTTTTTTTAAATAATTGGTTATTTTTGAAAGTTTTTAATATAATTTTTATGAGCAATGAAACAAAATGTGCTAGCAGAAATTATAAATAATATAATATAACTCAAAGTGGTCTACAGTTAGAAACACATATAGAACAATATGAAAATCTTATAAAATATATTTTATTGGTAGATTTAGAAACCTATTACACGATTTATGTTGTTAATATATCTGTAGTAAAATTTATTTAAATAAAAATGCTTAAATGTAAAATAAGCATAATTTAAGGTTAAAAGTTTTTCTTAACGTTTTTATGTATTCGATTAAACTAAACGACTAAAATTATATAATTATCTTGTCAAGGTTCATTCTTAAAACGTTGCAATTAGTGATGTGGACACGGAAAAGTTAAATCAAATTCTCAATGAAAAGTTTAGTTAGTTTAATGTTTGAATACATATTTACTTCATAATATTACAGTCAAAGGGCAATTTTAAATATTTTAAATTAACATAAAAATATCCTTTGAAAATGCTCAAATATTTATTTCCAAGATTAAATTTACACCAAAATGATAACGCTTTATAAATGAAAGAAAATTCTTAAAGTTTAATAAAAAAAGACTAATAAAATTACTTTCAAATGTTTAGAAAACAGAAAAATAATGTAGTATTTATGGCCACTACTTTTATTTATAATAATTTAAACTAAGAAAGATGACAAAATTCAAAACATCAGTGATAGAGGTCAGAAGCGATCATTACAATTTTTTATTAATAACATTTCCTATTCAAACACTACAATCTAAATTTTCATCAAATCCAATCAAACACTACAATCCACATCTCCCCAATTCTCCATTTAATTACACACACCAATTCAAAATCAATATAAATAATAATTAAAAAAAAACATCACACCACTTTTCCCCACCACTCCCAACCAAAAGCCGGGTTATTCATTCAGTGACTAACAACCTTTAATATTGAGCTGGGGAGTTCCTCTCTATTCATCGGCCACGCTTCTAAGATTCCTTAGGTATCGCTGGAACGTGAAGAATGGGGATAAGAAAGGGGACTTTTCCCCGTCAATTATGATCCACAAGCTCCCCTTTCGGGAAAAAAGGAAACTCCGAAAAATGTTTGGGGTTTGGGCTTCCTGAAAACTGCATTGTGTTGTGGTCTGCATTGTGAGCCCATCAGAATCATGTACGAGGATCTTTTTTTCAGGGATGTACACTGGGTTGAATGGAAGACAATTGATTGGCATTATGATTGTGCTGTTATTATGGAAGAGTGTATAGGGAATATAAGTTGTTAGGGGGTTGACTTTAATTATATTTGTATTACAAATAAAATTTCTAACATTTAATGCAATCATTATTTATATATCATTATTATATATTAAAATTCGTTGAGTATCCCAAAAGCAAAACATTCTATTTCAAAATTGGAAAATGAGGGACTGACATCATTGTCGGCTTAAAAGTATAAAAGTATTACGATGTATATTTAAATCAAAGATCTACCAGCCGTAGTTGAAGACAAAATAAAAGCTATAAACTTCGAAATGAGAAATACATTGGTGCTGCACTACAGAAAGACTATATATTGACTTTGAATATCGTCGCCAATTACGAAGCTAATTTTTTGATTTAAAGATGTACACTGGGCCGTATTGAAGACAATTAATTGACATTATGATTGTGATATTATTATGGAAGAGTGTATGAGAAATGTAAGTGGTTGGGAGAATGACTTTCATTATATTTGTTTTAGAAACAAAATGTCTAACATTTAATCAAATCATTAATTATATATCATTTTTATATATTAAAGTTAATTGAGTAGTGCAGAAGCAAAACATGCTATATCAAAATTCGAAAATGCGGCTCTGGCATCATTTTTGTCTTAAAAGTATAAAAGTATTGAGAAGTACATTTATATCAAAGATCTACCATCCGTAGTTGAGGACGAAATAAAAGGGATTAACTTCGAAATGTGAAAGACATTGGGGCTGCACTATAGAGAGGTTTGAATATTGACTCTGGATATCGTCGCCAATTACGAAGGTAAATCTTTGATTTAAAGATGTACACTGGGCTGTATTAAAGACAATTAATTGATATTATGATTGTTATATTATTATGGAAGAGTGTATGAGAAACGGAAGTTGTTGGGAGGATGACTTTCATTAGATTTGTTTTAGAAACAAAATATCTAATATTTAATCAAATCATTAATTACATATCACTTTTATATATTAAAATTAATGGAGTAGTGCAGAAGCAAAACAGGTTATATTAAAATTGGAAAATGATGGTAGGACATCATTGTCGGATTAAAAGTATAAAATTATTACCACATATATTTAAATCAAAGATTTTCCAGCCGTAGTTGAGTACGAAATAAAAGCGATAAACTTCTAAATGTGAAAGATCGTAGTGTTTCACTAATTATAGAAATAAATGTTGGATTTGGATATCGTCGCCAGATACGAATTACAAATTTTTAGTTTAACGTACGTGGTTTTCTTTTAAGCTGACGAATAGATACTTTATCATTTTTGCTTCAAATTTATTCCTCCTGTAAAGAATAAATTCAATCACTTATCTATAAACTATCAAGAAAAACTCCATAGTATAAAAATGTGTTACATATTCTGGCGGTTTTTCTTAAAACAGATTAAATTGAATAAAAAAAATCGGCTGAGCTACTCAAGTATATTTTTAGCGGTGCTTTTCAAACGGCACATTGTAGTTTTTAAAGAAATATTTAGAAAATATTTAAAAATCTGACAATTATTTGATAATTATTTTTCAATAGCTAACTATTATATTTTTACTACAACTCAAATATTATTAAATTAATTTTTATTGTAAAAATAAATAAAATCTTTAAATGTACATATTGGTAGATGTTATTTTTAAAATTTATAAATAAGCTCCTTTTTTACAAATTCAGAATATTTAGTTTATTCATAATTATACTTTTGATACTTTAAACTTATGTTAATTCATTTTATCATGGAATTGTTACGTGGTAGCAGTTTTTTAGTTTCCAAAAGTGGTAAAAGTTTTTTAGGTTGTAGTATAAATTAGAATTCAAAATATAATAAATTTAAAACATTTACATTTTTATAATTTACTAACGTATTCTTTAAAATTTTAAATAATCATTTACCTGATATTGCACATAAAAAATTCACACAATAACAATCCAAATTTTCAAATATATCTTTGAAACGTATGTACACATTTTCTTAATATTTAGGAGGAATAGCTTTGACAGTCAGAAACATGCACGCGACAGAAAAAAATATACCAAATAAAAAATATATAATCTCTCATAAAATAATTTTAAAACCGAATACGAACTGCTTAAGTTCTTAGTATTTTTTCAGTAATGTATTTGAAACTTTAAATGTGAAGGGAAATAGGAGAAGTAGAACTTCTCCTATATCTTTGCTTTGTTTTAAACTGTACTAAAGTTGCGATGGACATTTAAGATGCAAACTATAATAAAATGAATTTAAACACTATATAAAATACATATTTATTTATTATAATAACTAATTATATGTATATCTTTTTCCATATACTTATTTTAGAAATTAATTAAATTAATTGTCTCAAAAACAAATTAAAAACGTAAAATTATAACATATTATTATTATAAAAAATATTGATACAAAACTCTTTTCAAAACGATATTTATAATTCAAAATTAAATTTAAATGCAAGTAACTTGCGAGTAACAGTCCTTAATTGAAGCTTACATCATCAGCCGGTAAAGAAAACTAATTTAACATTTGAATTTTAATGACTTCCTACATCCAAGGACCAAGTCATTAGCTTTCTGCCAGACGACGGTTGGTCCCAATGGTTATTCATCGTTAAGTTTGCTTTCAATAATTACTTTAAAGGCTGTCGAGTGAGGGGGTCCTAAGGATTATTTTAGTGAGGTAATGTTTTGCATGATTTTTTTTTCGTTTTCCATGGGGCTTTACCATTAGTTTATTCACAGATGTTAAAAAAAGTATTTTCAATATTTTATTTGCGATTTTACTGATTAGATGGAAATTATTTTGAGGAGATGCGAACTGTATACCTTGAATTTAAACATCGTTGTATCGCCTAATGGAAAGGTTATATTTTTTTTCTAGAAATATAATATTTTGTCGTATTTAATAATTTTTAGTTTTTATAATATGTAACTACAAACTTAATTATACATGTATCTAACACATTAATTTAAAACGAATTTAATATGACATCAATTAATTGGGTAAAGAGGCTGTAATTTTAACTAAAAGATTGCTTCTCACGATTTTTTCAGCAAATAAAAAAATAATTTCTAAACTTCGCCATAGATGGCGTGATTTATTTTAGTTTAACTTATATCAGTAGCTGAAAGTACAATGGTTGAATTTAACCCAAGCATTTTTTAACCCTGAACCACAAAATTGGTATTTTGAATTAACGTGCAATGTTTGTGCAAAAATAAAGATCAACATTCTACCTTTAAGTTAATACCAATATCTCACCAATCATCGCGCTTTTAGATATTTATTTATTTTGGACTATCTATACATTAATATTTAGCAGTAGGTTAAAAATTGTTTATTTGTATTAAAATAATATTATAAGTAAATCTTAAGCATACATAATACTATATTATTTAATTCACAAAAAACAAAGATACTTTTCCTTGTATGAATTTATCTTTATGAATTTTACAACAACGTTTTAGTGCATTAAATTTAAATAATTTCATCCCTGGTAAAACAATAAACGTAAAATATAGTCGAATTTTATCACATTGTTAGTAAGAATGTTAAAAAATAAATTTTTATTCGTTATTTTCATTAGCCATTAAACAAGCAGAACGTATAATGGTTTTTAAAGTCATATTACTTTAGATGTATATTTATTTAATTACTTAAAAATGTAAACATAATATTTGAAAATTTAATTATTTAATATAAAGTTTTACTATTATACACTTGTTTTAGAGTTGGACTCTATTTAGAAAAATATATCTGAATTTTAGCGCCTATTACAAACTCTTATAAGTATAAAATTAAAAATAAATTTGTTCCACGTGTTCCTAATATAAAATATTTTCCGATTTTTATATCATTTAATGCTACAATTGGTTTTCCTTTTTATTTTATTTAATTTAAATCAATGGACGCAATTTTAAAATTAATAAAAACGGATTTTTGTTATAATGGTATTTTAAATATAAGGCTTTAAAGTACAATTTAAAAGCAATCTCCAAATAAATAAAACAAAGAAACATCTATAAAAAATATATAATTAAAACCATTTATAAAAACGTTTACATTTTATAATCCGTTCATTGTTGGCGGTGAAGCCGTTCTTTTGAGCTTAAAAATTACTTTTTATAACTTTTTTTTGCAATCAAAATCTTATGAAAAAATCTTACTCTTTGTAAGAAAAATTAAAATATATGAATATTTGTAATTTTATTGAATCAATTTCCTTTAGATATTACAGTCATTTTTATTTTGTTGCAAACTTATTTGACAAGAAATAATTTGTTTAAATAAAAGATCTTTGTTAAATAGAAATCTTCGTTTCAAATTATAAGACGCTTTCAAATATCAATCTAGGATATATTTACAAAACAAATACCTGGACACACTTTGCCAGAGTGTATTATCATTATTGATATACAGGAAAAGAATAATCCAGGATTTGTCACATAATGAATGATTCATAGTTTCCGCAGTAAAGTTACAACTTCCGGGTGATATGTGTACGTAGAGAGAAAAATTATAGGTTTCGATAAATCACTTTAACTTTTTACGACCACTGGAACCAAAAGTACTTAAAATATTTTAAGCATATATTTAACAATGGAGAAAAAAATGCACATGGTTCTAACTTGTTATTAAAAAGTCGCAAAGTTACTTTAATATGAATTTGTAAAGTATTACGTACCAGGTAAATAATGCCATGTTATAATTTGTTTATAAATTAATCCATAAAACGTTTTGAGTGTTATGTAGATATCGTGTAATTTTAATATGTATATATTGAAAAAACCTCAATCAATTTAGTACATTTAAAATAAAAAAAAAGGTTTTATTAATATTAACAAATTAATTTAATCTAGCTTAAGATTGGCAAGAATACTAACCCACTTATATATTTTTTTAGAATTTAACAATATTAATTTTAAAAATATGTATAATTTTAATGATACATTATTTTTTAGTTGAAACTTATGGATGATAAATCTAAAACTCATCTTTTCACCTGATGTATGTTATATTTTTCTTTCATCTTGCAAACTCAACTATATAAAATTTTATTTAAAAATACTTTTTTTAAATATTGTAAAATAAGAATTGATAACAAAGGTAAACAGCAACTTATCCCTTTTAATGTCAAACTCAATTCAACCAATATTTTTATAATTTTAAAAATGTATATTAACCATGTTATTTATTCAATACTAACCAATCAATTATTTAAAAATTATATAATTTAAGTAACGTAATAAACATATTTTTAAGGAATTAAATACATGAAAATCAAAGGTATTAAGTAATATATAACGAAATTGCCAGATAAATAAAATATATTGAGTGATGTATAACAAATGTTTCATATTATAAGAATCTATGAGTTAATGGATATATCCATTTACTTAGGGTATTTGAGCCGTCTATTTTCAAAAGCAGATATATCCATTTTCGTAAATTTTACATGATAAGGTAAGTTGGGTTTAGGATATGTGTAAACCCTTTTGAATATAAAAAAGTTTTCAGAGAAAATTTTCCGACCCGCTTTGGCAACCCTGGAGTTGTTTTCCTTCTAAATCGAATGCGCGGCCACCATTGGCACTCGAGCAGAAGAGAAGAGAAATAATTCATAAATTGAATAGTTTTTGCTCTTTACAACTTGAAAATGGACGTATATGTTTTTTTTTGTCGCACGGTCTACTGTTCTAAAGACTGCTTGTGATATTACAATAGTACAAAATAAGAAGAAAATATCAAAATAAATGTGTGGTATTGTAAAATTTGTACACGTACCTCGCCTTATCTTATGCCAAACGCCATTGGCAGCTACGTACTTTAGGATCTAAAACCATTATTTTAATGTCATTTTAGACTGGATTCATACACTTTTCAGTACCAGTGCTTTGCAATGTGATATACTGCATTGAAAATCTCTGAAAAAATATAAAATAACGATTTTGCTCAAAATGTAGATATGTCTGGTTTTGAAACTACATTGTTAAAAATTTCAGTTCAACGATGTACCATATTTTTGTGCAAAACAGAGCCTGCAGCAAATTACACCATATTAAAGTGGAATCTGATTTGAAACAAAAATCCTTTAACAGAAAAAAGCGAAGGTTTAACTGATAATTGGTTCAACCTCTTTAACTGCAACGGAAATTTTCGCTGTCGCTTCATCAACCAGCCGAGGAATCCCTTCAAAGAAAGACAAACTAGAGCCTACGCGACATTGTGGATAAAGGTATTCAGCTAGGAATCAGAGGATTCCAAGTTAGATTCCGATCGGTGGACTTGATAAAAGAAAGTAAAAATGTATTGATCTTGTGCTCGAAGATTTATCAGCTTCTCTACAAAAATACCACTACTAAAATATAAAAAAAACTCGAGTTTTAAGTTTTAAGCAACGTTTCACCATTAAATGGTATCAGTAGTGCCTAATAATGACAAAAGTAAAAACCAAATGTTGGTTGCCGATCAATGGGTACCAAATTTTGGTGAAAGGTCATAATAATTTTTAACAGTGTATACGGCTTATATGAACTGCAGTTGGAACGATATATTCAGAGGTATCCAGAAAGATATATGAATAAGGAACGTGTAACCCTTAAATACTTGCATACTATAATATGGTACTTAATAAATAAATTTCAAATACAATCTTGGAATTTATGGATATGACTTGAAAGGAAGAAGAAAGTCCACAAATTATCAGGGTATGGACGTCTAACTGCCATAAATCGAATAATCCTTAGAGATTTTGCCAACAGCTCCGGGACGATAAATATGACCCGGACTTTATGTTCAATCAATAAAAAGAAGCTGTCCCATCTCCCTCTGAGCAATGCATCATAAAGAAAGAGATAGCTGACCCACTTTCCCCGGAGCATAAAGTAAAGAAAATGAGGGTAGGGGGGGGGGGGGGAGATATTGAGAATAGATCGAATAAAATAATAAAGACATCGTTACCGCGTGATATAACGTTTAATAAGCACTAATGGCGCTGCGATATAAAGATATATGTGAAAAAGTAGTATTTTGCCTGGCGACGAATGGCTTTGGGAGTTTTTAATCTCCCGCAGCTGTTACGGTATTGTTGTGTGTATCGTGGGGAGTGGATTTCGACTTTTTATTGAAGTTTTTTTTAAAGTTAGTCTTTGTTCCTGATCTCTGAGCCGCGACCGATACTGGAAACGCCCGATAAAATGTAAGGATTTTTTTTATCGGAATAAAATGAGTTATTTAATTATTTCTTGTTGTTATTAGATATATTCAATGAAACTTATTTTTTAAATATATCTTCTTACTTGGTACGTTTTAAAAGGTGTATTCAATATATTTAAAATTTTTTGAACAAAGTAGTCTTACAGAGATGAGATGCACATAAAATACAAGACAATTATATTTAAACGTTTATTACTTATTAGTTAAAATAACAGAATGCTTTTAAAGTTAATATTTCTTAAATTATATATTTTAACACTGTTCGCAAGTCGAAAAACTACTTTATTGTAAGTGTTAATATATATTTTCGACACAATTGGAGGTACATTGGTATCAAAGTAAACCACGTAGGTTTTAAATGAGGATAATATAACACTGTGATATATAAAGCAAGCAGCATGTTTTTATTTTTAGTTTTAAGCATTTAAACATTTTTTTTATAATTCAGAAATAAATTTAAAAAAATTGAAATAAATTGGAATATATGTAAACCTACACATTGTTAATATATATAAAAATATATTGAACTTTTTTTTCGAAACGATCTATTTGTAAAGTAAATTTTGTTAATAAAGCAAAAATTATGGATGTATCAACAATGATTTCAAGCCGCCAATTAATCATGAGCATTTTTTTCATATCAAGATGATCAAAAGTTCGTCAGTCTGAATGTACAAGTTTTTGATCACCATGTTTTCATGTCATTTAGTTTTATTTAAATTGTCTCGATGGCTAAAACATTGACGTGTAACGTTTTTATAATCGGGTTTCGAAAAAAAGTGGTATGTGGGCAAAAAAAATCTAAATAGTGCAATAAAAATGTGAAAAGAAAAATTAACTGAATAATTTTACGCAAATTATACAATTTTCCGATTATTCGAGAAGGTGAAATTTGACAGACTAGTTCCTTACACTTCCAAAGCCAAAAAACGCTATTCGTAAACTTCTAGAAGAAAAACCTTTGTTAAATATAATTCAGATTTTATCCTAATTCTTGTATACCACCAGAAATATAAAATTTTATTTTTCAGTTGTCCTTTATAACTTCAGAAGGAAAAGTGGGCTATTTCTATTCTTATATATGCCGTTATTCGCACCTTTTTTTTTTAAACAAACTGTTAACAAGATTACATTATCAAAGATAAATGAAAGCCATTCGCTTGTGTCCGTTAGAAGATAAATTATATTTCTAAAACCGTATGACGAACAAATTAAATTAGCTTGGTTATTCTAATAAAGTTTTAAAGGGAAACGCATTGTTTGGCAGTTCTAATTTAAGGTCAAAAGATAATTTTATTGATGCAGACCACAATTGCGTTTGATTTTCCCTGTGGGTGTGGGATATGCTAAAGACAGTCACAGTGAATTGGATTCTAATTAAATTCATTAACCCAATATAAAATAAAGGAATGTACAATAATTTATAAAAAATTGACTCAATAAATTTGCATCCGAATACAATGTTCAAGCTGACGTTACGTAATTTAAATCCTGTGATCGTCTTGATAGACAGCCTACCTATTTTTTTTTAATTTACAAAATATATCAACAAATATATTTTTTTAAGCAGGCAATAGTCTGATATTATGTTACAATTTTATAAATCCAATAGCATTTCTTAAATTACTAGATTTTGATATACACTATTATGAAAGTACATTGTAATAAAAAAGTTACTTAAAATGAGGACCTGAACATACTCGTTTTTGTTTGAGTACAATTGCATCTTAAATGAACGATGAGGTACTCAATTTTTTTAAGTAATCGTACTTTCTCAAACTGAGCAGTGTTATTTAATATTGCTAATATCAGTTTCTGTTCTAGTCATCTTAACAAAGCGACCTGATAAAACTTCAAATATTTGTTCAGAAGATGGTTTTTCACATCATTTGATGTCGATTGCTTAAATGGAAACTGAGTTATTACCACTCAATTATCTTACTTTGCATTCGTTTGGATAACTTTTTTAACATTTCTTCTGTTTATAACTTATTCACGTCGCCCTGGTTGTGCAACGGATAAAGCACTATGATGCAGTGCCTGAGGATCTGAGTTCTATCCTCGGTAAGTCTTGGGGGTAACTGTTGATATTTATTGAAAGTGGCTTATGAAGACAACCTATTTAGGGAAACAAATGTTCTTTTTATTCATTTTTACTCATTTTTGAGTACACGTCTTTTTAAAAGTGAAACTTATGTATTCAAAGCTATAATAAGCATCGAATGTACTCCAAAATAAGTACAATTTACTTATTTGTAAGTACCTATTTTTAACAGTGTACCAAGACTTCATTTGTAATTAAAATCCACCAACAACAAGGAGAATGTGCAATTAATATTTACTTCAAAAATTCTTCCAGTATCAATTACAGATCTAATCATTCCTTTTCAACCTTACTTCAATACACTTACAATCAGACAGCGAAAATAAAGGCATTTGAAGTGTTCACAAAATAAAATTAATTGCACTAGATTTTAAGAGCTAAGTATGTGGAAAGTAAAAGAATTATTTGCGCCTTCAAGTTTGATTCCAAGGAATTTAGAAATTCTCCGTAACGTGCTCAGAATTCTTTATGATGCTATTTGACTAATTTGTCGCCGTGCTTTAGTCATAATTAACTCAAGTAACTAGTGATTTCTAAGACGGAATATCTTCCAATTTCGGAATGTTTTAAGGGAGAAGCTCCATCCATTTACAAATAATCGGCTTTGATTTCATTTAACTTTTCCTCATTAGAACGAAAATATTCAATACACGTGTAGCAGTTAGAGTTTAGTAATTTATATTAAGTTATGTTTTTGATTTAGATTTTGTATTAATTTTATATTTTCAATTTAGATTTTTTAACTTTGTATTTTTCATTTTCAGTTTTCAACTTTGTTAATTTTATATATTTTTTTTTACATTTCATATTATGAAATTTATTAGTTATATTAATTTCATATTTTTTTATCTATATCAATTTCATACTTTTAATTATATTAATTTCATATTATTAATTAGATTAATTTCAATTTTTTTTAATTATATTAATTTCAATTTTTTTTAATTATATTAATTTCAATTTTTTTTAATTATATTAATTTCTTTTTTTTATTGCATTAATTTAATTTCAATTTTTTTAAATTATATTAATTTCAATTATATTTAATTATATTAATTTCAATTTTTTTTAATTGTATTAATTTCAATTTTTTTAATTATATTAATTTTAATTTTTTTAACTATATTAATTTCTTTTTTTTTATTGCATTAATTTAATTTCAATTTTTTTAATTATATTAATTTCAATTATTTTTAATTATATTAATTTCAATTATTTTTAATTATATTAATTTCAATTATTTTTAATTATATTAATTTCAATTATTTTTAATTATATTAATTAATTTTTTTTTAAATTATATTAATTTCATATATTTTAATTTTTTTAATACTTTTCAATTCTATATTTATAATTTTATATATTTTTTTATTTATTTCTAATTATATATTTTTAGATTTTTAACGGCCGCCTGGATATACACATCCTTTTTTGTTTTTTGTTTAATATTTCGTAAATTTTATATATTCAGTTTTTATTATTATATATTTTATTTATATACTTTTACATATTTTTAATTATCTTAACATCATTTTCATGTAAAAACTTGTATCCCAAATGTTTAATAACCCGCTTGCATTATTTAGATTTTTTAAAAAAATTACCGAAACTCACATAAGCACAACATTAAAAAATATCATGTAAATAATTTGCAAAAAAATGTTTAGCGAGATATGTAAACTTTTACTCCTTATTTGTCTTTTTTTTATCCAAAAGTATGTTTCATTTATTTTAAAAAATATAATAATACTTTTTTAGTTTTTATATACAAAACATTAATTGTCTCTGGTTTGTATGTCTATTTGTTATTTTCCACTCAACGTTCGTCAGTACAACCCTGTCCACTCCATGGCATGTACGGAGCACTGTAATACTATAAGGACCAGACAAATCTGGACATATGACATGCTACACCGACCAAGAATAAATCAATACAAACACTAAATAAATCTAAAGTTACTGAAGAGTTTTATTTAGAAAACAGATTTAAAATGTTACCGAACAATGTTGTGTGCTGTTCTCGAACTTTCTGTGTGGATTATATATCCTATGTAAATTTACATATGGAAATAGCACCAGAGGAGTTTATATGAGAACTCTGTGCAGTTTAACATGTACACTCATGATTGATTATAAGAGTTTTCTTAAATATTTGATAAATTAATTACAAAATTAATTATAGTGTATATAAGATATAAGATTTACAATACTGTAGAGCAACAGTTTCCGTATGCACAAATTCTCTATTGATATATGTTTTATTTATATTTCAAACTATTTAATGGTGATATAAAAAATAAATTAAAGTCCTATTATATAACGTACAAATATATTAACACACTAAAGGTTCAAACGATTTCTAAAGAAATAAGCATATTGTTTATTTTCTTAGAAATCGTTCGTATAATGAATTTCAACTAATCTTAAAAATATATTAATTTATCAAACCTTCATGATACAAAGTTTACTTGTGTTTGATTATTTAAAATGAGATCTACAGTTAAAATAATAACTTACAAACATCAATATGTATGATTAAATTTTTTATATCGAAGAGTTTTCCATAATAGTATAACTTCATATATTTAATTTATTTTATTAAAGAAAATATTATTTGAGAAATATCTCTCGGTAAAAAGCATCACGAAAGACCTTTTATTTTCCGTATTAAATTTCGTTTCTTCTCCTGGAATAATGCAAAGTATGTTATTTAAAACATAAAATAACATGTTTTTATTAATTGCAGATGTGAAAGTAAAATGTAATACGAAGCAAATTTGATTTAAAAATGCGACGGGCTTCTTCTCCAAAGTGAACAAAAGACGTTTTGGAATTGGGCGGCTCAAATGCAAGATGATTCCTCACAATTGCATCTGATTTAAGGAGTCAAACCATTTGATTCCTAACACATCTATAATTAAACAACTTCGCGTTTTCGTGCATAATGAAAGGGCGTGATTTCCACTAGCAAACTGGTCTTCAGTTATAGGATTCAACACATGCCTGGATGGGGTGATGCATTTTAATTCTCCCCCTAAATGAGTATACGAAACCTTCAAGTGAATAGGATAATGCTGTAATTGGGAAAGCAAGGCTGCAATTCTCACTTGATCAATACCTTCCATGGTTTGGAATGGATGGAGAAAAGTCAGCGATGTGATCGAAAAGGAATCTGGCACATATACATCTGCAGACATATGAATCAGGTAGAACAAATATATGATATGCAGAAAGTCATATGTAAGGAAATTAAGACAATAAACATATTCGTTAGTAAAATTATTTTATTAGAGTCATTTTATGAAAAAATAATTATATGAATTAAAAACAAACGATTTAAGATTTATTTTGAAATATTTTATATACATTCATTGTTGTTTTATCGATTTTTTCTACCTGTAATAAAAATTATTAACATAAAATATTTAAATAAAAAACTAATAATACTTTTGTAAGACTATAAGTCATTTTTTTGTAAGGATTTTGCGGTATTATATTTTTTGCTTTAATTATGATGTAAAAATACTTCATGAAAAATGCACGCTTTTTAAAACACAAAATGTGTTTTTGTAGAATATTTAAAAGCTTTAATGTTTTTTGAAGATTTCATTGAGTCATATATTAATTTAATAATAAAAAAGTACTCATATTTAAATTCAAAGAACTTTTTTTAACTATAAAGTCATTTAATAAAAGTATGTTATAAAAAATGGAATTTTAATAATTACTATAAAAAATGGGTGTATTGCTGTTGAAACTGAAGATCATGGACGTTAATATTTTTTTCAAAAATAATTACTTATGTATTAAAATGACAGTAAAAAATCAAATTACCTCAGAGACTCTGTATTTAACTCACAGAAATTACATAATTTATAACAAACCGTTACGCGCATTTGTATGCTATATTGATAACTATAGGAATCCGCAATATTTTTCTATGAAAAAAAAATGGATTTTTATATGAAGCAATTAAAATACACAATTTCAGTTCACAATTTTTTTTTTAATTATATGGATTTTTGTTTCTAGGGAACTATTAAAAGAAATATATTTGAAACTGGCAGGTTCAAAATTTCAAAATTTGTCCCTAGCAAAGTAAAACAACACATTTTGTAACTAAAAATAAACTGAATAACTAGTAAATATATATTGGGAAATACTCATTTTTTTAGTTTCTCTCGATATAGATTTATATGACGACATATATAGTGTGGTCATAAATTGTTGAACGATACTGATTGCTTGGCTGTATATCACACAATATTTTTTTTGCATTGTTATGACTACTTTGTTTGTTTCAGCTGAAGCTAAGCTATTTTTATTTAAGTACAAGAAAAGTTATTGGACAAAAATGTTTTATTTTTCCGGTATATCTAAATGTGAAACATAAAAGTTTATTCTGTTTTCAGAATATGTTTTTATATAAATTTAACTACATTAATTCAAGTCTTAACTCATATACAAGAATATTTCTTTTTTGAAGAATGGGACGCACAAACTTCTATTTTTTAACTGCCATAATGGAAAATTTATTTTAAAAATTACTTTATTTATATTATAATATATATATATATATATATATATATATATATATATATATATATATATATATATATATATATATATATATATATATATATAAGAGATTATAAAATATATTAAGTGTTTATATTAATAATGTAAATTATAAAATGTGTCATGCAATTTAAAACTGAAATAAAAATAATATAAAATATAATATACCCCTCCCCAAAAATATATAAACCATTTATAAAATTATAATATTTTATATTGTTTATATCTTTACTTCTTATTTTACAAAGCATGTTTATTAAGGTTTATGCTATAAAATTTATATGTTTAAATTTTTTTTATATAAGTATTTTATCCTTTTGAATTTCTAGCTATATTGATGTGGTAGTAAGGGACATAATACTGTTCCCAAGAACTTGCTATCTCCCTCCCTAGAGGAAAACATGATAGAATAGGCCGGAAGAAAACAAGAGTTGTTGAAGACAAATATAACTGGCAGAACATCCCTTTGAGATAGGTCGAGAATAATAACTCCGTGACGCAATCCTCCCGAGATAAAAGCAAGTACAATATGCCTTGTACTGGGCTATTAGAATACTTTTTCAGAAAACTTGTTTGAAATTAGATTTTTTTTAAATGCATATAAAAGGTCAGTTGGAAGAGAAGGATGACGTTCCGTACTCAGTCATTGAGCAAAAAAATTAAGTACATGTATCATCGTTTTTTGAACTATTTAGACCTTTTAATTATTTTTGACGAAATGCTTATTGCACAATGAAGTACAGGCCTGTATCTAACACAAGGCTATGGGAACTGAATTTCAATTAATAGGAGATACTCACTGTTTGCGCCTGGAACGTTTATGTATGGTCAAAAAAAAAAAAAAAAACCCTTTAAAAAGGCATATTTATTAATGAACTAAAATACGTTAAAGGTTAGTAATGCATGGTAACATTTTAATCTTAGAAATGTACAAACTCCGTCATTGTTAAAAGCCTTTACTGCAAAAATTCTGTGAGTATTTAGTTTTCAGTTTAATTCAAGTCGTATAATGAGAAGTAATCATTAGAGAATAGACTAAATGTTATAAGTTGGAAATGTTGGGTAGAAGGGAGATATAATACAAAACAGCATTATGCATGTAATGGGTTCACGTTTTTACAATATTTATCTGTTGAGATGCAGCTTTTTATGCAGACGCAACATAATTTTTTCACTAAGTTATATTCCAATAAAGTATATCGTATACTCATCTATAAATAATTTTGGAAGAGTGTAATTGTAAAAAAAAAACTTTTTTTTAAGATAACAATAATTCTACGTTTACGATAAACATAAGGGTTTTATTTGATTTTTTTTACAAACAAATACGAAAAACTTCATTTTCATAAGCAGCGAGCTAAACTAACAATATAAATACATCTAGAGGGAAATTAATGTTCTAACACAATTTCCTCTAGTTGACAATAATATAGTGAAAATGAAGAATTTGAAAACTTAATTTATTCAATGTCAATTTATATTAAAATTATCTTCAAAATACTTCAAATGGTCTAATACATATTTTAGTAATGTATAAATGTATTCAGTTATATATTTAAAATATAAATGTCTTCGGGTATGTAACAGTAACTATTTTAATTGTTTTATTAAAAAAAAACTAGATCCACAGTGTCAATGTAAAATAAAGGTACAATTACGACCGCAGATAATAAAAAAATATTATAATCTAAAATAGTTTTAAATTATTATAATTCTGAGCTTGTTATGTTGTTTTTTGTTAGTTACTCTTATTACCTGTAACATATAACAAAAAAATAATTATTAGAAATTGACTAATATTAGTTTGCGAATGTTGTTTACTGAATAATTATATTTATATTATAAGAATGAAAGAATGAAATATGTATCAGAAGTTAAGCTACTGTTTTAAATTGTAATTACAATAAATTTCTTTTAAATAAGATATTTTAATTAAGTAGTTTATACTAAATAAAAGAGATAACTTATTAAATTACGAGAAAAATACATTTTCGGAAGATATAGAATCTAGAAGATAAAATACAAAGTAGTATTATTTTAAAGTTAATTGATAATTAGTTGACATATAAAACATTAAAAGGACCATTACTTTTCTTCATAAGCAGTTATGAATACTTAAAATATCGCGTATTTGCTCGAACAAATTGCATTTTTATTTCTACTCAAAATAAATATGCATTCATCGAATACAAACAAGGAAGAAAGTTCTTCTTTGGCTACTGTAATGGTTCATTCCTTATGTAGCTAGAGGCAGTTTGAAAGAATAACAAAACATAAGATAAGATATATCAAAATCTTCGAATGATTTTTTTTGTTATTTCAATTTTCCTTGTTTACTATCGGGCTTTCACATTTTTATCGTAAGAAAATGCTTGTAAATTTAGCCACAATATTGCTTTGCTGAAAGTAATGGATAAAAGAAATCGAGTTGCAATGGGAAAGTTTTATGGGTGCGGTAGTATTTCCTTATCTTTATTTCTGATTGAATGTGAAATAAAGAAGTAATCTTATTTGAAGCAATAAGTTCCTCTCGTTTTTTGAAAGCTAATTACTGTTATGTGTAAGGGTATATTTGTAATTATTCTTATTTACTCTTACTTTTTATGCAATATGATAAATTTTAATGCGTTAGTTACCAAATTTATTAAAAATTAATTTAAAATTCCCATTTTAGTGGTATTTTATTTGTTTTGATATGTTTGTGAACTTAAAAAATAATTAGTCAAAATGTAACTTATAAAAATCAAAACAGAAGTAATTAAAATACGTCAAAGCCATCCTTTTCAGCTAAGAAATTCATGTGATGTAAGGTGGGGTAAGCGTATGTAGGTACACAGGGCACCTGGGTATACCCTTTGTATTTTTAAAAAAAGTTATTAGAAGGAATTTTACATTTATATTTTGACGACCCTGAATATTTTTTCCCTTCAAATCAATTGCATGGCTGTCACTTCAGCTTTAGACAAGAGAAGTAATTTATAAGTTGAATAAATGTTACTGCTTAAAATTGGATTTATTACGCTTTTCAAGCTGTTATAAATAGTATATATTTCAAATTTTTAATAAAAATAATTAAAATTCTTTAAATATTACACTAAGTACATTTAATTTATGTGTAATTAATTAGTTTTGGTTAAGCGTTAAAAGTTTATAAGGAGATGTTTAGCTGCATCGTGTTTGAACCTGATTTGAGACAACTGCTAAAAAACATGTACTTAAAAATGAGTACCTGATGATACTCGTTTTTCTTTGAGTGCAATTGCATCGGAAATGAGGAATGAAGTACACATATTTAAGTAATCGTTACTTTCTTAAAGGAAAGCAACTGATCTCTTTTTATTCATTTTTACTAATTTTCCTTATTTTTGAGAACATGTCTTTTTCAAAAATAAAACTTACGTATTCGGAGATATGATAAGAACAGAATGTATAAAAAATGATAATATTTTAATTATTTTTGATTACATATTTTAAACGGTGTGGGAACTAAAGCTTGGGAAACTGGGTTGGTTTAAGACTCAGTTTCCCTAAATTAGTAAGTTAATATATTCCGATTATTTCATACAAAATGGTGAGTTGAAAAAGTAGCTCATGGCAACAGATACACAAAAGAATATTTGAGAAGTGCAGTGGTTGATCCCGATTCTGTGGAGAATCCCGTTTTCATGATATCCCGAAGACTATTTTAAAGCATAATGTACAAGGTACTCAAGCAGGTATTGGAAAAGTGGCAGGGAATGGTGAAGGTAAAAGACCAAGACAGAAAAAATTCTACTCAAGAATTAAAAATAATCGGCAGACTTAGTGAAAATTGTAGTAAAATGGGGTAACATATAATGACTATTTAGAAGGAAAGCCAGAGAAAGAAAGAGTGATAGAAAAGAAAGGGTAAGAAAATAAAAATAGTTTTAAAATAAGAGTGTACAGAAAATACTCCAAAAGATGCATGCTAAAACTAAAATAAAATAAATAACTTTACGAAACACTGGGGAAAATACATCAAATTCGTCTATTTCGAAGTCTAGGTGATAAGTTATTCAGTATTAGATGAAAGGAATGTCGAACATGTCGGAGATATGCCAATATTTTAGAACCAATTACAGTAGTACCCAACAACTTAAGTATTGGATTATATGAAGGTGAGACATTTTCTGGTTAAGTTATTAAAGTTGTGGACTATAAAGTAGTAAAAATTAGTTGTATAGTTATGGTTAAAAAATGCTGGAAGTGGCCAGCAAGAGAAGACATATTTTTGTATAATGATTCTGAATAGTTAAGATTATTCCGCCTCCTAAACAGAATAATATTCGTGGGGTGTATGAGGTCCCTGACTTACCTTTTTAAAATTTTACTGACTTCTAATTGTCTCTCTCTCTCTCTCTCTCTCTCTCTCTCTCTCTCTCTCTCTCTCTCTCTATCTCTCTCTCTATCTATCTATCTCTCTCATATACGCATGGGCATTCACTTACGCTCGTACAATAATCTTAAAATAAGTATTTATTAAATAACCGCCACCTCATTGGTAGTTTGTTGAAAAAATAATCTTATTCGCTCTAGATTTGCTACTAACGTTGTGGTCAGTACGCCTCTCAATTTCAACTACAAAAAACAATTGAAACATGAAAACATTTTGTTGAACAACAAAAGATAAACCAGAATCCTAAACACATATATCTTCATTCTTTCTAATTTTTCAAGGGGGAGTGATTACTTATCCTGGCGATATGGGGAACTAGATACCTCTTACTACACATAAATAAAAAAAATATTCTTATACAAATAATTAGTTTAAAAAAGTTTTCTATCAGTTTAAAGAGTAAAATTCACTGACCATTTTGATATATTACAATAGTACAAAAAAAATTACAGCCAGATAAAACGTCTAAACTCAAAATAATTTTGAGGTGGTGTAAAATATGTACCCACGGACCCCGCTTTAACTTATTGAAATTAAAAATATAGATTTTTCAATAACAGAATATATTTCCATAGTTTTAAAATAATTGGTACCTGCCTCATTTAAAACATTAATAAAAAAAACTGAAGTATATTACGAATATTTCTAAATATATAAAAACTTTATTTTAAATAACTGATTATTTTATAAATAATGTTATTAAATTATGAATAATATCTGCAAACATACAACTTTATCATTTCTCTATTTCAGCATGCACTTATTATTTTGGAAAAAAGGAATCCATAAACCTAGAAGTTTGTCCAAGTTATCATAAATATTTGGTCACATTTCTGAAAGTATACCCTTTTACTTTAGTAAGAATACCAAACTGTACTCTACTAATGGAAATTCTGTGTAAAGTTCTCTTTGGTGTTTGATTAAGCAGCAAATATAGTCTTGGAAATATATGAATGCTAATCTTAGCGACGTTAAAATCACATTCACTAGGAAAACAGCAACATACAAAACATCGGAGAAAACACCACAATTGGTTTTATTACAGTATGAGACTCAAGCCCCAAATTCCGAAAAAATGCTATTTTTTGTGAAAAACAATGCTATACTTATTTAAGATAGTGTGTAAAAAAATTCAAAGCAGTTGAAGAAAGATAATATATTATTTTTACATGTTTATATACTTATATACCTTTTATCATCTGCTTATATACTTTTCGTCTATTCAGAATATTTCTTTTTTAATTTGGGTCACGGTAAAAGTGCTAAGGCTTTGTAACCAATTTACATAAATCTCAACTGTTAATAGTTTTTGAAGCTTTAATATTTGTTCAATAAACATAAGAATAGCTTTTTTAAATTATTTTTTTACGATTTAATAAACATAACAATTCGAACATTTTTTTATGTTATGAACATAAAATAGGGAACAATTAAAAAATACAAATCTGCAAAAGTCTATACACACGTCTATAGTATATACTTTAACATTATTTAATCAATTTTTTTTACATGTAAAAGTTGAATATGAGTAGTATTTTTAAAAAACATATTTAAGAATAAAACATTTAAATAATTAAAAACACAATTTTTAAATATTATTTTTGTTTTATTATTATCTGTCTGAGAGATATTCTAATAATACAAAAAATAGTATTTATGAATTCATTGTAAAATAATTTTGATTTAAGTCTTCATTAAACGCATTATGTAATTCTATAAATGCAATTCATAAGTGGAACGGAGACTGATGGTTTGAGACGAATTTCATTATAGGCATCAATATAAAAAAATTAGTAACAACAAATAGTACTTTTAAACGAAGTTTAAATATATAATAGTTAGAACTTGTTATATAATATCACTTGTTATTTTCAAAGTAAGAAGTTTAGAATAATTATTACTTATTGTTATATTATTTATTATTATAAAAGTTATTATAGTATTAATATAATTTTCACTTAATTTTCAAAAGTTTGTAAATAATATATATTTTTAAAAGCAAATGTTTTATATAAGTTTATAAATTCATAACAAAACGAAAATAATATTCAGCATATCCTATTAATAAAAAACTAATTTTTTTACATTTAAAATACTTACTTGTTGAAATGAAAATGTTATAATAAATGAGAATAAAACCCCTTAAAGAGATATTTCTAATTTTAAAGCAGCGGCAGTTCAAAATATAGTATTTCAAATTAAAATTGCAATATAAATATATAATAAATCAAAAGATTAAATTCTACTGAGTACAATTAATCTTTACATAATATAATTTTCCTACTTTTTTATTGTAATTTCATTCCTAAGGAAATGAGATTTGAGGATTATATCGAATTACTCTTATCCTCTTAGAACATTTTAGATAAAAAAAAATCAAATAATATGAAATAGATTGAGATGTCTGAAATAAAACGTAATTTTTAATCTATACGTGATTTTGAATCCCCTCCTCACGATCCTGGTTTCCATGGAAACCATATGCATAAATATAAAGCGTTGAATTCAATATGTTTGCATACAGCGATATTAGTAGGTCAATTTGTAAATAACAGCGACAAATTTAAGAGTCAATATTACAGATACCTGTGGAAAGGAGTAAGTTGTTTTGATATTGTGATATTTGTTCAAATTTGTCAATATTTGACTGTTTTTTTTCAGGAACTAAATATGTTTAGCCTTAATAAAACCTGATCGTTCAAAACAGAAATTGGATGTCTTAAAGGTTGTCCCATTTGATCTTTTATGACGTTCTATTGATGTATATATTTAGCTTGAATATTAGCTTGAATTAGGTGTCATATTTATATAACTATAGAACACAATTTAAAAGAAATAACATATTTTTTTCTATGACAAAAAATTTGGGAGTTAAAGGGATAACCAATAATCTGTCACATTTATTCATTTAATAAAATAATAATATGCTATTGTAATTTATTTACAATCTTTTATGTGTTTAAAGTTTAAGGTGTTTCCAAATATATTAAAAATGT
Source organism: Troglohyphantes excavatus (assembly GCA_963932185.1). NCBI lineage: Eukaryota > Metazoa > Arthropoda > Arachnida > Araneae > Linyphiidae > Troglohyphantes > Troglohyphantes excavatus. Next base: position 32,398,843 of record OZ010675.1, read on the forward strand.
CAATACAATTTTAGAGTGCATATAACAATGTCAACCAATCAAATTTTCTAGAAACTGTAACACAAAGATTTATTTCTATAGGAGATTTCACTTTAAATTATTAGTTTCCAAAATTCTGTTAGACAACTTTAATAACCATCCACATACTCAAAATATTCATTATTATATTATATATTGCACCAACATAAATGTGAATTAGAGTTAATATATTTATATAGCATAAATTCCCTTGTTTATGTTTCTATTTATTAAATAAAATACTAACATTTATCAATATTGATACAAATAAATTTTAAACTTTTTCAAAAGTTATTATTATAAATACTTAACTTTGTAGTTTTGTTTAATACAAACGCACATATTTCTAAAACAAATTTCAATTAGGTATTTATAAAAGAAAATTGAATATTATATATTTTTAATCAAAAATTTATATTAATAAATATCCTAGTACATATTTACTAAACAAAAATTAATCAACTTAATAATGCTAACTATTATAATCAACTTATAAATGCAAACTGTTTTACTCAATTTGAAACTCTATTGAAATTGAATTCCGTGACAAACGAGTTTTTGATCAACAATTTTCAATTATATTATGGAATATGAATTATGTATATGTTTGCTTTACAAGAATCCAAATTTAATATTCTCTAAATCAATATTTATTCTGTGCCCTATTATGTTTTTCTCTTCATTTCGCACATGCAGCACATCAACTAGAATAAAGAATTAAATATATCTTAGCATTATCTGTATTTTCTTTTGAATAAAGAATCAAATTATTGGCTTTGTGCCATATTTCTTTTTTAGATATTCTAAAAAAATAAATATTAAGTTGTTGCAAATAGGATTGAGTGCGTTATTTTATATTTACTTTGAACAGTAAATTATAATAAATACTTTTTCTGACAGTATAATTCTGCTTTTCTTGATAGTTACATTTTTTAAAGTCCTACTTGGGAATAGTCTTTTGCAATAAAACCCAAATCACTACCAAATGATTACAAAAAACATTGTACATAAAAATACAATTCATATTAATTCTAACTTTTTCTGACACATTTTTTCTTGCTTTAAGAAGCTGTTAAAAATATGTTTAACATTGTTTGAATATTTAAACTTATAAAAAATATTATTCTATTTTTATTTATCTTTATTTACTTTTATAAGTACCATTTTTGTATTAAATGAATAATAAAATATTGTTTTTGAAACTTAAGTAATGGCAAGAGTGTTCAACATTCTCAAAATCAGTCTTTTATTGCTTATCAATTATTCAAATTTATCCATCTTTCTCTATTATATATATATATATATATATATATATATATATATATATATATATATATATATTTATATAACTACTATTCTGCAAAATTAAAACAAATATTTCTACAAACAAGTGTTAGTTTATTGAATTTGAGGGTGTTTAATAGCTAGTAAACCCAGTTCAATCATTTATATGTTAGAAGAATTAGGTTTATTAGCTATTTAGCAAACGAACATTCTCCACTTATTTTTTTGTATCATAAACTAAGACATCTATGTCTTACTACAAAAAAGTGATACATAACGAATTACTAATTTTGAATAAAAGCCTTTTTTTGAAAGTTTTACAACGTTATTATAAAAAAAACAAGAATCTTCAATAGTTTCTGCAATCAATATAATTTTTTGTCACCCAACGCAGTTAGTTTCTATATAAATAATATTTTTATAATAATTCTAACATTTTTGTTACATTAAATTCATTTAACACATCATAGCACTTAGGCAGATGTATATTCATATAATATATTAAACTAATTTAATACTCTTTAAATTCTTGTAATTTCTTTGATAACCATGTATAGACAACGTATCAAAGCTTCAAAACAATATACACATTAATAACGTGTATGACCTTAGACTGTAATGTAACTTTTCTCAAAATGTTATCATGCTAAAGTTTTCAATCGTTGTAATATTGGGCCCAACTATGCATCCTCAACATTCTGAAGGTAGATTGTTCAGCGTGGGAGTTCCTGTTGTACAATCCAACACGTCATTAAAGTGGAACGCCCCTTCAAGGTCTTGTAGGGAACTGCTGCCATGTGAATAACTATGCAAATTATTGGTCCTCATGACGACTATTAGGTGGACAGTCCGGTGCTTGTTCTGTAAATGAAGTACATAGATTTGGTGCAGTAAAGGTGTTTAATAAACTATTCTCATTTGAGTAAAGCCTTAACAATCATTTTTTTTTTAATATTCACACTTGCAGTTTTCATTAAAAAAATGAGTAGATTAGTTCATTTAGCAAAAATTACTTTTTTAGATGTATATTTAACAAATACTCTAACCGGAATGGTTTATTGCGTTATCCTAATCGTTAAGAATGGAACCAGATTTCCATTTTTTATGATTTGGATAATTATTTACAAGCGTTACTTTATTATATACGTTATTGCTTTATATAAACAAAATGTATATTTGATCTTTTAATTATTTAATTATTTTTAAATAGTATTTTGATAATTTTCTGAAAAGAATAAGCGTTTGTGCAATAATTAAACGAAAACATATTAAACTTATTTTAAAGATGTAATTTTAATTGATTGATTGATTAATTTAATTGAAAATACAAATTTAATTTATTAATTGATTATTTTTATTAAAGATGTAATTTTAATTGTTTTATGTAACTCAATTTCACATAATACTAACTCAGCAATTCATATTTAGCTGCATTTATTTATATATAATGCGTATACGTGATACATTTGTTAAGTATATTAACAGAAGGTTGAAAATTAGCAGTTTGCTTTAAAACAATGACTACTTAAATAAATTTATTTTTTTATAAACATGTTAAATTACACATGTTTTTACCTTTAGAATATATACATATAATAAATAATCGCTATTAAAATCAACCTCTATATATTATAAGTAAATTTGGGGATATATTGCATGTAAAAACCTTAATTTACTGTCGATGTTCTCAATGTTTTGTTATGTAAATTATTCTAGATAGAAAAAAACATTATCGAATATCAAATATAAATATGATCAATACAATGACTATATTGGCCGTTTTCTACATTATTACTTTCTTTATTATTTTTATTTAACTTTATTACATGTCATATTCAATTTATTACCTAATTTACCACTTTTATTTTCATAGATAGTAAGGTTTACTAATTTCATAAAGTGGTACAAAAAATATGAAAAGTGTTATTGTTTACGATTAAAAAATAATTTAGTATAAAAAGATCTGTCAAAAACAAAACAAATTGTTAAACAATTGTCAAACACAATATTTAATACTAAAGCGCTTACAGTATATTTAATACTTTTACCTTGCGCTCTTCACACCAAAAGGTTTCTAAAACTCTTATAAAAATATAAATAAGAAAATATACTCTAGAATTGAATGAAAAAGAACTGTTTGGATTAATTTAAAATGAAATATAAAATTAATATATCACAATTCTTCTTATGATAAAAAGTTAGATGTATAAGAAGTTGAAATGTCAAGAAGATTTTCTGTCTCTGTTTAAAATGTTAGACTAAAATAATATTTTACTTCGTAATTTTTATTATATATTTTTTTCAATCCTTTTTAAAATACTACAGAATGATTAAATTTCGCTGAGTGTCAGAATATGTCACTTATAATTTAAAGTTTTATTCAGTCAGTAAAATGTGAATTGGAATAAGAACGAAGCGCTTTTGCGAGTTTGTGAAAATAAAATAACTATCACAATTGACGAAGAGCAAATCCCGAGTATAGAAATTTGTATATATGAAAATAGATTTACAAGTTAAATAAAATATGAAGCAAAAATATTTTTCAAAGTACTTTACTACTAATAATTGAATAGTTTATTTAACTAAAAACTGTTAAAGTTAACTTCAAAATGGGTAACAAATATGAAAAACAAAGTATCTTGTAGAGCAAGTTAGATGTGGTTTGATAAAATCATACATCTGGTTTTGACAAAGTTTTTTAACGTTTTTTAAAAAACCTTTCTTCATATATTTTTTATGAGAAAGTTTTCAACTATAAAAATATGTTTCAACGTATTTCGCCTATATAAGTTCATTGTAGTCATAATAGGAAATTTGCCCATGCTAAAAAGTTATACCGACTTGAATGATATTAAGTAAGCTCGACACACTTAAAACAGTACTTTGGAAAAAAATATTCTTTACTGTAACATGGTAAGTGCAACTTCTATTACTTAAACTCTAATACATAACTTTAAGTAAGCCCCTATTTTAATATCTTTAATGGCAAAGGATAACCCTATGTCATCACATCCTATTTTTTATTAATTGATAATTTTTTTTTCAGGAAAAATACAATTTAAAACCGTTTATCACTGTTTAATTTATTTCGGGGGGGGGGGAGTTTAATTAATTATATGGTACGTCTTTAGTTAACTAAATGTAAATAATGGGTGTCTTTGTTAGTTAATACTTAATTTAAATGATTCTTTGGCGAATTAGTTCAAAGTCCCTGAGTTAGTTAAAAGTGTACATGTTATAAAACATGAATGCACCCCGTTTAAATAAACATAAAACTGTGTGATTAAATATCTTTTATGTAGTAGTTTTTGTGATTGTTTACTGTTGAATCAATTGGGCGACTTGGCTGCTAATTGGTATAAGCATAGGAACTTAAATTCCGAGATTAGGCCGAGATTAAAAATCTCATTGGCTGTAAGGTTATGGGGGTGTAGTACATATTTGATTTATTCTTTAATTTTGTATATTTCTTTACAATTTTTGTTTTATGTATGTGTGCAAAACATTTTAAACGTAATCACATGGGAAAACATTAAAAATATATATAATCTTTCTTTTTAAAAATAGAAATTTTCCGAAAAGTGACCTTTTTAATTTCTGATATATGTAAAAAAAATATTTTATAAAAAACTTTGTGTGCCTTTTTATAAACAAAAGACGTTTTTAATAATATGTCTTTACATATTTTTGTTATTTGCAAAAAAATTGTTTTGTGAAAAATATTTGAATTGATGGTCAAACTATTATTTTTGAAAATACTGAAACTCATATAATCTATATATGGCTAATACTTACAGACAAATTAAATTAATATGTTTGAAAATGCACTGTAGCAAATTCGGCGCATTTTCTTTAAATAGATCTGAACTCATATCCATTTAAACTTGATCACAGATGAAAAAAGTCGTCACGGAAAAAAATTAGTTCAAAGTCACTTATTCAGGCAATTTTGTATCAAAGCTTAATATTGATTCGAAAAAATAATTAGTTGTACTTGACGCTGAAATATAATCTTCATGTTCGATTAAAAATAAAATCAATTACCTTTTAAAGTAATTCAATATTTTGGATATTTGGGATGATAATGTCTATCACAACCCATTAAGTGAAATGACGTTCAATTAATTACTGAGCAAGCTATTGAACTAGGAACCACACCACTTTGCCCAGAGATAGACCAAGCTGCAAATATTGGATTTTGGTTTGGTTTTGTTAATTTACGTCGCACTAGAGCTGCACAGTGGGCTATTGGCAACGGTTCGGGGTCAATCTCGAAGAAAAGACCCGGGAACACATACACATTCACACACACATTCATACATGCACCTCGTTATTTTAGAACCATGGTCAGATGACGAGGAAACACCTGAACTGACACCCAACGCCTTCAATAGATGTCGGGACTTTGGACCCCGATCAGATTGATCGTGCACCAGTCCCGTATACACGCCAGTATAATTTGTTGGATATTCTGGTATTTTTGACTTTCTAGTATTTTTGTAGAGAACCTGGCAACCCTCCGATCGCAAGATCACTACTTTTTTACTTTTCTATGTCAAGTCCATTTCCCGGATTCGAACCACCAATTAGTAGCTGAACGCCTTACCAACTGAGCAACTGGGGCTCGCAAATATTGGAAATAGTGTCAGTTCACTTGAGGATTTTTGTGTTTTATACCACCTGCCGACATAACAACATACACTGTAAAAATGTGCTTAAAATTGAGTACATGGACGTACTCGTTTTTCTTTGAGTACAATTGAGCGATGACGTACTCAAATTTAAGTAATTTTATATTCGCAAAAATGAGCATTATGGTTTAATATTGCTAATAGCAGCTTCTGTTCAAGCCGTCTGAACAAAGCGACTTGTCAAAATTAAAATATTTGTCCGGAAGACGGTTTTCCGCATTATTTAATGTCGACTTCTTAAATGTAAACAGAGTTATTATTTCTCAATTATCTTACTTCCCATTATTTTGCCAGGCTTTTTTTAACATTACTTATGCTTATAATTTTTTTACGTCGTTCTAGTAGTACACCGGATAAGGCTCTGGATTTCGGTGCAGATTACATCAGGTAGACATATTAGGTTAGATTCCCAGTAAGTCCTGGTTGAGATTTAGGGAAAGTGATTTATAAAGGCAGCCTATGTAGGCAAGCAACTGCTCTTTTTATTAATTTTACTAATTTTTGAGTACATGTCTTTTTTCAAAATTGAAACTTACGTATTGTGGGCTATGATAAGCATCGAATGTAATAAAAAATGAACACATTTTACTTATTTTAAGTACCTATTTTTAACAGTGCAGAAAATTATAAAAAATCGTATTTAACAATTATGAGTTTCGATCAAATATAATAAGGTTGATGCCCCTATGAACAAAAAATGCATATTAAATCAGGATCTATATACCTCCATAAAACAATATATGCCTTATCGCTATACGAACATAAAACCATAAAAGCCCCTACGAAATTTAATAACTTCACACAAACAAAAAAACGCATGAAACATTAAACTCAAAGATGCTGTTAAGAAATCCATATGACAGCTCTTAAAATACCCTAATACAAGAAATTGGAAGCAAACTTTTTATTGAAAGAAGTAGGTAATTAAATGTTACATCTCTTTGGTGCGTCATAAAAAGGTACTTTAACGACCGAACGATGCAATAACTTCAAAGATGCTAAAGTTAAGTACAGTATTCATTAAATGAGCGCAAACTGCGGAATTATTGCTTATATGATGAACGTTTCTTCTAAAATGCTTGCAATTATTGCATTTCCCAGGGGCAGGGCTTAAAGAGGACGGCGCCGTAGAATTTATTTAATATTTTTTGAGTATTTAACTTTGTGAAATTGGATGGTTGCTCAGTAGGTTTTGTAATTGATCAAAGCATTTCGGAATTTTGTCGTTTCTCTGGTGCAATTAGATTAATATAATACTGTGGAAAATGTTGTTGCGTAAAATGTTGGTGTTTTGGCATTTAATTGAATATTCGGTAGATACACACCGAATTAGTTTATAACTAGATTTCCAAATATATTATTTTGTTTGCTTTTTTTTAATTATAATTTTATGCAAAACATATCTTGATAAAAAAAAGTCTACATATTCAAAAATAACAAATAAAAAAACATTATTTTCTTTAAATAGTTACTTAAGCTTAGTGAATTGTTAAAACATATCTAATTACAAATGCTATCCTAAAATCAAACAATCACTTTTCCGTAACACCATATCCCCTATATGAAATTACTGGCTATTTCTCTAAATATGTGTTAAATATCTAGGAAAATATAAAATGCTTTACAGAATTATATTTGACTTTATTAAATGATAATGTGAAATATAATTACAATTTGTTAAAATAAGAAACTAACTCAATAAAAAAATATCTCCAAGTCTAATGTTGTTTAAGAATAAATATAACTTGTAAGCACGCACTAAATATTAAATATAGACTTAAGAATATATTGTGGTGATTTAATTTTACTTATTTATTTTTAATTGTTAGAGCAATCTGCAATAACTGCAAATGTAAGCCACTTTAAATTTAAGTTATTATTTAAATATTGACTTTTAGGGCAGCTATTGTCCTGCTAACCTACCGCCATTAGACAAAGAAAAATTAATTAAATAAATTACACAACAATAATCACTGATGAGTTTGATATTCAAGTAGCATTCAATAGCATTTGAAGACTTTTTTGAGTCTAAAACAAAAATGAGGTTTAAGTGATAATGCCTGCTTGGGTTAAAATATAAGATATTGCAATGTTTTTTAACGTAATTTTTAAAATGACATGTTTTAATTAAATATTTTAATATAAATGAAAAAGTTGGTATACTATTATTTAAGTTTACAAAACGTGTTAGTTTATTTCACTTAAAATAGATCTAACAACTTCCTTAAAACTGTTTAAAAACTTAAATTTTTTAAATCTTGTGTCCAATGGTCTACAAAAACAAATTTTCAGTACATTCAACAATCTTACCATTTACAGATTCTGAAAAACAAAAAGTAATTTGTGACTAATTTTTCTAGTTGTTTCATAGAATATAGCTTACAAATACAAATGCAAATAATGTCGACCAACTATATGCTCTAGGCCCAGCAAGGTTGGTCCTGTCAATCCATCATCTTCACGATTCCCCAATGTTGATCCAATTGCTTTTTAAAACTACCCACTCCTAAAGAATTAACAACATAAGCAGGCAAACTATTCCATTTGTCTATAACATTATTTAAAAATAATAATACTTCCTAATGTCCCAATTAAGCTGCAATTTATATAATTTGAATCCATGACTTCTAGTCACATTGGCAATATTAAATTACAATCCTCCACATCACCCATTAGAATTAAAGTGGAGCAGCTTATGTTGTTATCAAATACAATTACTCATTTAATAGTAATTTAATTTACATAGAAAATAATAGAAACACGTACGATGTCAGTTATTATATTTATATTTGTTCACACATATAACTACATACAATTATGTTAAAATAAGAAACTATTAGTGTATTGGAAATAATAATGGATTAAATAATTAGAATAATTAATATATTTTATTATCAGATTTATCATTGAAAATTAAATTTCGCACATTTAAATATAACCAGTCTTTTTTATCGAGTACATATATTAATTCCTTTCATATCATAACTGCATTCCTGATTATAACTTTCTCAATAGAAAAAAACTATTATGAAATCTAGCATAAGAAATCAACGACAAGCATTCACGGTAGCGCGGTAACTTCTAAGCGATTGGCAATGCAAGCGAAACAGACAATTTGTCACTGTCACCGTAGCTTTCTAATGCCGAGCCCCGTGATTGGTCGGAATTTGCAAAAAGAACCAAAAAGGGCGTTTGCTATCTGGACAAGTGAAACAGTTCACTAGTGGTGCGTGAATTGCCTGTTATCAGGGATACCCGACGCCCATTGTTTAATTTTCAATGGAGTTTCTGTGAATGGTATACAGGGAAATACGCGAATGGAAAACTTTTATGTATTTTGCTGTTGAGAAGGGAGTGATTTTGAATTTTGGTTATTTCAGATCATTATCGTAAATAGGTGCATTTGTTCTGCATTTAACCAAATGGGGGTGGGACTCATTGCATTGTTGTTGCTGTGTTTGGGCACTGTTATTCTTTCTGTGAATCATGTAAAGGGTGGTGCTAATTAATAATGGACTAGAAAATAAAAGCGTTGGCATTTGTGTTTATTTGCTTGGTTGAAAAGTTTTTTTTTTTTTTTTTTTTTTTTTTTTTTTTACTGTGTGTTGCATTTAAATTAAATAAAAACATTCTAGGTTAAGGATTATATTAGAATGATCAATACGTATTTATAATATTTTGTATTAAATCCTTCTGTGAGATGAGAAAATTACAGAGACTAAATTTATTTTTGCTTTTGGAGATCTCAATTTCTGTTTCCAACGCACTCATTTAAAGAAAAAAAGTTTTAAGTTTTTACCGTTTTACTATAATTTTTTTTAATAAATACTTCTTGCTTCAAATTTGACCCAAATAAAACAACGTGGGGACTTTTAATATAACTTTAAAGTATATGCATTATTCGAAAAACTAGCAATACACAAATGATTATGAAGGTTTTTATCTCATATATGGTTAAGCAATACCTAATACATTAAAAATAAAATACTAATTTCGGAATAAATTAAAAACTCTCATAAAATATTTGGGAGCAAATATATGAAAGTGGTTTTACAATTAAATGAAGAGAAATGGGTTTTGTAAAATTCTCAAGCGGGTTCTATAATTTTTGTATAAAACTTATTTTCTAGAATATTTATAAAAAGTATTTCTGCAAATAAGTTTAATTATAAGGGTTACAAAAAGTATATTTTTAATTAAAAAGTATTTATCAAAAAAAGAAAAAAAGCTGGCATTTTCTAAAATATTGTTCATTACTCATAAAATCTACAATTAAAAAAAATGAGTAATATAAAAATAAATCAATACTATAAACTTTAAATAACTTATATTCTGAATATAAACAAACATTAAAAGGATAATACATAATTAAACTTATATTTTGAAGTATTCGATTAAAAGTAACTTTTTTCATTGTAAAAATGGTTCAAGTGCTTCAGTTTTATCAGTTCACGTATTGTATCATTTAGTTACATCAGCTGTATTTATTCCCATATGATCCCATTATGACATTAGTGATTTCCAATCTTTAGACTGATGGGAACTAACGATCCGAAATTTTGCTAAAATACAGAACAGTTAATTCTAAAAACACTAACTATTTCTTAGATTCCATTCGCTCTTTTTCTTCTGAACTTATTTACTTAAGGTAACATTTAAAAAAATTATTAACACCAATACTAAAAGAAAGGCTAGTCAAAATGATAGTAATTTTTTTTTCAAAGCTACTAATCGAATTATTATAATTTAAATTTTCTAAAAAAAGTTATAATTCTTTAAATATATCATATTTTTCTTAAACCATCAATAAAAAAATCTGTACAAAATATAAATAACACCATTCTCATTAAGTAATATTATAGCTAAAGTATACTCATGAATAAGTAACAGTAATCCAATATATGTCTTTTTGTTTTTTAATAGCAAATAAATAAGTAACAGTAATCCAATATATGGCTTTTTGTTTTTTTAATAGCAAATAAATAAGTAACAGTAATTCAATATATGGCTTTTTATTTATTTAATAGCAAATAAATAAGTAACAGTAATCCAATATATGGCTTTTTATTTATTTAATTGCAAATAAATAAGTAACAGTAATCTAATATATGACTTTTTGTTTTTTTAATAGCAAATAAATAAGTAACAGTAATTCAATATATGGCTTTTTATTGATTTCATTGCAAATAAATAAGTAACAGTAATCCAATATATGTTTTTTTGTTTTTTTAATAGCAAATAAATAAGTAACAGTAATCTAATATATGACTTTTTGTTTATTTAATAGCAAATAAATTTTGAATTTCTAATTTAGAATTATATAGGAATACAGGAATACAGCTCTAACAACACCCAATCTTAAAAAAATATAGCATAAATTGTTTCGAAGATTCTAATATAACGAACCACTTCTGATCATCTCGCCGGTTAAACGATGTCCTTAGACCACGGGTCCGGAACCACTATATAAATCATTCATCTTCGTCAAATGAGTCCTACACTATTGCGTTCACATTGTATAACAATACATTCATAGTGTTTAAACGTCCAGTGTAATAATGTACGCTGTCGCTTTCGTATTCACCTCTGTGCATGACATTTTACCCAAATATATTGTAATTAGTTCATTTAAGTCAATGTTTACATTTGCTGCGAATATCAGTTAGGATCGGACAATAATGATTTGAACATAGATTGGAAGACCAACTCAAACTGAATACTATATGTTATCATGCAAAGAATATGATATTCGAGTTGAACATGCTGCCTAAAGATAAAATACTATATATTATTTTACTTTTGTATATATTCTAAATTCAAAATTAGTTTTATAATGCTTTCAATGTCAAATACATATTTTTTTAATTTAAAATCGCAATTTAAAGGGAAACGCGGTTAAGGATTTTTCTTACGTTATAAAAAATAATATACATTCGAGAATGGGAAAAAATATTAACTACGTTTAAAAATGTTTTTGAAAAAATGTTAGCTACTTGATGGTTTCCAGACCCTTTTAATTTAATTTGGCTTGATTACTTTCTAAGAACTTTCTTTGGAGTAATCAGTATGTTTGTTCGCTGCTTCGTTTTACTTTTAGAAACGAAAATACCTTTCACTGGTAATTTTAAATAAAATTCAATATGAGGTTGGCTTTATTAAAAAGTAAAAAATTGTAATATCAACATTTTTCTTCAGGAAATCTGATAATATTGAATATTAAAAAAAAAAAAAAATTGAATTTATCATCTAGGGATGATACGTTCTTGATTAAAAAATAAAGTATATTATATTTTTGGTTCAAGAACATAATATGTTCACCCTTGTTGCAATTTACACTTACTTTTTATAAAATATTTTTACTAAAAAAAGTGTTTTGGGAAAAAACATTTTACATCTTTAATTTGTCGATTAATTAATTTTTTATGTGTCAACTTGCACTGTTTTAAGACAAGCAGCAACAAGTGAACAAACGACTATCGTTCATTTTTATAATTATATAATATAAGGTTAAAGTTAGGAAATTTCTCAATCGAGTTATTTCTCTACTGCAGTGGTTCTTATTAATTTTCTCCTACGCACCTTGATACAATTTGATTTATGATCACCCCCTTCTCACCCATCGCTATACGCAAAAAAAAAGTATTTTTGGTAAGGCAGTGATGTTAACGTTCTGAGGTTAGTAGGTATATTAATCAAACGACTCAAATTGATAACTTATAGGATGTTATTTTAGATATTACTTGTTATATTAATATTTTTCTGTTAGGTGCTTTCCACCATTGTTACTAATATTATTTTTGTGTACCCCCAACCGGACCACAACTTGGTGTAGGTACAATTGATTATGAACAGCTGTAAGATAACAAGTTTTAAAAATATAGCATAATTGTATAGCGTGAATTGTCAGCTAATATCTGAATAATATAACGTTATAGACTTAGAAGGGTTTTTTAAAATGTATAATGATTATAATTTTTTTTAATGGGAGCTTCTAATAATTGAGGTTCGAATATAAAATTGGGTTTATTATTTAAAACGAAGTTTAATTTTTATCTTATTTATTTTTTCTTTATATATGAGATAATTTTTTAAGTTCAATTTATTCTGATAGTTATGTTTTTGTATGTAATTAAAAATATCATAATGTGGAGTGATATTTACATTTGACGATTTTTAAAAATATATATATATACCATTATTGGATATTTAAGCAAATGTCAAATTTAAATTAAAATTACTATTTTATAATATTATTTACTATTTTATAATATTATTTACTATTTTATAATATTATTTACTATTTTATAATATTATTTACTATTTTATAATATAATTTACTATTTTATTACTATTTTATTACTATTTTATTACTATTTTATAATATAATTTACTATTTTATTACTATTTTATAATATAATTTACTATTTTATTACTATTTTATAATATAATTTACTATTTTATTACTATTTTATAATATAATTTACTATTTTATTACTATTTTATAATATAATTTACTATTTTATTACTATTTTATAATATAATTTACTATTTTATTACTATTTTATAATATAATTTACTATTTTATTACTATTTTATAATATAATTTACTATTTTATTACTATTTTATAATATAATTTACTATTTTATTACTATTTTATAATATAATTTACTATTTTATTACTATTTTATAATATAATTTACTATTTTATTACTATTTTATAATATAATTTACTATTTTATTACTATTTTATAATATAATTTACTATTTTATTACTATTTTATAATATAATTTACTATTTTATTACTATTTTATAATATAATTTACTATTTTATTACTATTTTATAATATAATTTACTATTTTATAATATAATTTACTATTTTATAATATAATTTACTATTTTATAATATAATTTACTATTTTATAATATAATTTACTATTTTATAATATAATTTACTATTTTATAATATAATTTACTATTTTATAATATAATTTACTATTTTATAATATAATTTACTATTTTATAATATAATTTACTATTTTATAATATAATTTACTATTTTATAATATAATTTACTATTTTATAATATAATTTACTATTTTATAATATAATTTACTATTTTATAATATAATTTACTATTTTAAATTATAATTTACTATTTTATAATATAATTTACTATTTTATAATATAATTTACTATTTTCTAGTACAATGAGAATTATATGGTAACATATTTCCCAAATTAAAAGAAATATATTTAAATGAATCAATGAAAATATCACGAAAAAAAAACATATCACAATTTGACAATGAAAACCAAACGTCCACTTTAAATTATAAATACTTATACGGAATCAAATTGTGAGCGTCACAATATCTTCTCTTCAGTATTCGAATCACCACTACAAAAGCCACACAAACACTTCCAACGCCAACAAATCGCCACTTAAAACTTCCACATTGAAGCACAAAATGGCGTGAACATTTCGAGCATTTTCCCCTGGACTGCAACGCAACGCAGATGCGCAGGAATTCCTGCAACAAATACCCATTATTATTCGAGGCAGTGCACCTATTTGAACCCCATCTGTGTATTATTCTGCAAGTGAAATGCGTTATTAATGAAATGAAACACGCGGGCCGAGCGACTTCCACAACAGCGGAACTTCGGCTATCGCTAATTCCGTCGAAAGCCTAACTGCGTAGTTTCGGCTATCAAATTTTAACTTCGTAAACTTGTTTAGATTCTGTTAAAGATAACGAGGTAGACTTGATACTGGGTTTCGGAAACAATTTGTAGGTTTGGTAGCGGGATATGTTAATGGCGCTTTGTGAATATCGTAACTCTCTGAAACAGTGAGTATGATGCATAAAAGTTTAAACAAAGATAAAATTGACTAATTTTTTTTTGTTTAATTTCTATGACATATTTTGGATTTGTGACTGTACAATTATTAATTATATTAGTAAGTTTTAGTAAACAAATAACAAATAGTTTTAATTGGGCTAGCTAAATTTCACTAGTGTTTTCCTATTAATTGATTCACCTTTTTACCGACAGGGTGCCATTAAAATCCGTTGCCACCTTAACATTTGAATGCAGACTGTTTTAGTTGACCGATAGTGTAGCAGTGTCCTCTTTTAACTCGACCGTTGAGTATTTCGTCTGTTTTTTTTTGTCTGTTTGTTACGCAGTCACGACCAAAAGCGTTGTTTGATTTTCCTTAAATTTTGCATGAATGTTCATTAAAATCGTTAAAAACGACGTATAAGTTTTTTTATTAATTGGTTTTTGGGTCGCGAAACCTACTGTTCCCAGAACTACTAGGTATGCATCGCAAAAACTAGGCGTCGTTGGCCGACCATTAGTGAAGTTTTGTTTTAACTCAACTGTCCGGCGTTTTGTCTGGATGTCTCTAATTTAACTTGTTATGCAATCCCGGCCAAACTCGTTATTCGTTTTTTTTTCGTATATGGCTTAAAAATAACTTTAAATCATTAAAAGGAAGGTACGTTTTTTTTATTTATAAACTTTTTATTCCGTTTCAAGATGGTATTGTGGTTTCGTTTCATGTAAAGTTAAAGTTTGTTGTTTTGTTTTTTAGGTCGCGATGTCTACTCTACCAAGAACTATTATTCATAAAAGTGATGTTAAGGTGTTGTAAAGTGACTATGCGTTTTATGAGAAATTCGCTTATTGATAATGTGCGGAGTTATCGTACCCAACTCTAAAATTATACAATATACATGAAAATAGTCAATTACAAACAAGTAAATAAGCACCGATTTCTTTTTAAAAATTTAACTACGCACTTGAATTCTATGGTTTTGGTTAATTGAGATCGCACTAGAGCTGCACAGTGGGGCATTGGCGATGGTTCGGGGAAAAGACCCGGGAACAATGCCTCGTATTTTTCAACCATGGTCAAATGACGAGAACAACACCTGCTCTGGCACCCAACGCAACCACAATAGGCGTCAGGACATTGGACCCCGACCAGATTTATCGAGCACCGGTCTCGTATGTACGCACGTATAATTTGTTGGAGGTTCCGAACGACTTTCTAGTATTTTTATAGCGAAGATGGCAACCATCCGATCACAAAATCAAAACTTTTGTTTTACTTTTCTATGTCAAGTCCATCGCACGGACTCGAAATAGCAATCCTCTGATTATCAGCTGAACGCCTTTATCTACGGGGCTATCGAGGGCCCTATGAATTCTATACATAGAATGCGTGTAACGCATCTTTGTTTATTTGTTTGACTTCTGTCATTACACTATTTATTATACTTACTAAGAGCGAAAATGGATATTTTTAGCGTAACTCAAACAAATGAAGTCACAACCTTGAAATTATTCAATAAATCTTAATTAATGGGCACATGAATAATACAAATTCGGAACCATAAAGCAAAGATGTTAGTTTAATAGTTTATTAAAATAACTGCCATTGACTTTTTTTAACCAATTATTAAAGATTTGGATGAATTTAGTAACATTAACTTTTGTATTTGAAATAATATCTACTTTGATCTCTTGTACAACCTCAAAATAATTATTACAAACAAACTAAAACAATTAATAATACCAGTATACCATTCCATACAACCCAACCGAATATATAGTTAACAATCCCAACTCCTAACAATACAAAATAAATGCTATATGTCGCGACAGCAAAATTTAAAAAGGACAACCAAAACACATTTATCTGGCTGCCCCAATATGTCATTTCACCGGCATTTAAACGCGCGAACAAAACGCCACATTAAATTTCCGCAAAGTATTTACGAACAATAGCATTCAGATCGAATGAATAGATTTCATGGAGCTCCGCGCTTCCTGTCAACCGCAGGCCCTGCACCCACGGCACTCATTACAGCGCTCTGTAACTGCACACCAAGAAACCGAGAACTTCCCTAATGGAATCCGTGTAACAATTCCACGATAAGTTCCTACGAACCTTTTGATCTCCCAGAAAAAAAAACTCTAGGAGACGTGTTAGTGCTTTTCCATCTAGTGGTATCTAGCTGCGTAAAGATTTCTTTTACTCCTTTCACTGCTTGAATTCGTGTTCGAAACCCCTGCGGATCAATGCTGAAAATGGCTGCTTTACCGGAAACTTTATAGCAGTGGTCGATGATAGCATCTTTAAAAAGTTCTGTGGTATTTATTTCTTTTTTTTAGACCCCCCCCCCCCCTTTTACTTAAGCTTTTATCTTTTGGAGGGAAGAGATATCTTTTGGAAATAAATTATTTTTTGGATGATGAACAATAGTTTTATTTAAGTTGGGAATTCTGTTCGCTTTTATGCGCATTTAGAATGTCTCCCGAATTCGGGGTGAAAGTTTTTTGTTCTTGGATTACATTGGTAAAGAAAAAAAGTGTTAAAAGAAAATAAACTCTTAGAAAATCGAATTTCTATAAACAGGTATAGAAGACTTCTTATTTTTTTAATTTCAAGATGTATTTTAGTGCGAACTTGTATTCTCTCTCCTCAGCGAAACACATGTATTATCCAATATACAAGTACAAACGCCTTAAGTGTATTATTTCAAAGAAAACACAAACAATTTTACGCGATTTTTTATACCCACGTTGTTGCCATCACATCAAATCTTCAAATTTAATTTCAACACTTTTCAGATTTTTTATCGATTGGAATCTTGGCATAATACCTGTACATGTAAACATAATACCTGCTGTATCTTTTCATTTGATATCCTAATTATCTGAACTTGGATCCCAATTATGGGGCACTGTTCTTGGATTGTCGCAAAGGCCCATTTTGTAAGTATGGTGCCATACATTTCATTACGAAAAGTTATGTCTTAATAAAATATAATAATGGTGTTTGTAACTAAAACTATCTTTTAATGTAATTTACTTCAAATTTAAATTAAACACATTCCAAATTTTTATCGATTGGAATCTTGGCATAATACCTGTACCTGTAAACATAATACCTGTACCTGTAAACATAATACATGTTGTACCTTCTTATTTGATATCCTCATTATCTGAACTTGGATCCCAGTTATGGGGCACTGTTTTGGATTGTCGCAAAAGCCCATTTTGTAAGTATGGTGCCAATATACATTTCATTACAAAACGTTATGTCTTAATAAAATATAATTGTGGTATTTGTAACGAAAACTACTTTTATTGTAATTTATTCAAATAAGACAATAAAAACAGTTACATTAGGCAATATTTATCAAACTCATATTACAGATCATACGCTGTTGGAATCTGTTTGAGTTCTAGATAAAGCATGGATTTTGTTTTGTCTGTTGGACATGAAGAAATATAGTGACATGTTTCTCACAAACAACCACCAAATTCCTACACAAATACATTGATAAACGTTTTAAGTAAGCAAATATACTTAAAATGTTCTTTGAATGATTTAAGATCCTTAGTAGAAAAAATATATTTAGTAATGTTATTTTTAAGTATAAATTTATAAAAAATTAATTACATATATAAGAAAGAGAATATCCATTCATATTTAAATTATTTTTATAATTTAAAATATTTAAAAATTTTATTATAATAACGATTTTTTATTTTTTCGAAAAACACAGACTTTTTATTTGTTTAAATATTAATAATAATAAAATATTTCGATGGCAAAAATTGATTTTTATACAGAAATTAGGAATTCGTGAAATTATTAATGGATAAATACATATAAAAAAATAAAACAGTATAAAATATGATAAATATTAGCCCACAAAGTGCCAATACAAAGACAAGATTTTCACTTTCAGAATGGTATTGGAAGTAAAACGCATAATATATACATTAGTAGAGTTTATCAACGTGAAATCTTACATATAGCGTTAAGTATGCAGCGGTACATTAGTTAACCACTCTTTGTAGGTTAGGTTTAGGAAGGTTTTAGAATATTTTTTATTTTAATAGCAATGCTTAATGAAACAAATACAGCTATTCTGCAAAATAAATGGCTAAATTCGCACTATATCAAACACGGAGTAAAGAAAAAGTGGAGATGATTTGGCGAGATTTCATAAGACGTAAGTTAGCAACCCCAAACTAGGAACAAACAAACCTAGTTTGCAGTAGTTTTCCTACGAGGGAAAAATAAATTATCGCCAAGTACTGGTACAAAGGCTTTGTAATAGCGCCAAACACTTCGCCAGTTCTTACTTTTTAAGCGATTGCTTACTTCACATTGCAAACCGGTTTTAGACTTGTTCGCACCTCCACCTTCTTCTTTACTCCGTGATATCAAATTAGTTAAATTAAGTTACAGTCACGAGTAATAAAACTGTCTCTTGAAGTGTGTTATGAAAAATGCATATAAAAAATTTTCCCTTACGTCATCAGCAAAAAATATTGTTGCTAGTCAACTTGAAGGAACTTAAAAAGAATGTTGTTATTTATTATTCGATACCTGTGGAATTGAATTATTGCGTATAGAGGATTCGCTCGCAAAAGTTACTTCCATCAACTCTCTTAGGTACAATAAAATTTTCAACAGTGTTGAGTCGAATTCCCGACATCTTTGGTCAATAAAGAGAGAAAACAAAAGTTATTTTCACTCATCCTTTTAAATAAAAAATTAATTTCTGTTCTTGAATTAGATGGACATATTATTTTTTTACTTGTTATTTCAAATACTCATTATTAAAGTTATTTTTGCCATTAAGAAACATCAAAAAATGTTGTACAAAATAATGTTATGCTCGGATCTCTTCACCCACCTCCAAAAATTGACCTGTGTAAAATTATCTATAACTATCTTTAACACTAGAACGACGGCAGTTTCGGTATACCTAGAACGACGGGATGGGTCAAATTGACGCAGAGTACAAAAATCCATGTTTAAGTTTTAAAAATATAACTTTTTTTTCAGTAATGACAATTATATCATAGACAGTAATATTAAGAGTACAAAATAGAATATTTAAATTATAAACCTTAAAAATAAACAAAATATTATGTTTAAAAACTGTTTACACTATATTCAATTTGAACTTTTTTGAGGCATTTTGTCATTAATGTGTAATTTTTTTATTCATTATTTAAAAGTTATTATCTGGAAAGTGTTCGTACATATACTACACAAAGTTGCGGCAACTTTTTTTACATAATTTGTGCACTTGTTACACATCGGAACAAATATCAACTGTTTTGTTTACACACTTAGAAACTTGACTTTGAACTCTTTTGCGTGCTACTGATGGTACTCACTTGTTTCTGTAAATCTGAATTATTCTTTTTACGAGTAGATTCAATATAAGGATGGCGAAGCTCATCAATAAGTTGTTGAATAAATTTTCGCCTCGAAAGCTTTTTACCGATAACTCTTTTATACAAAATCCAGGAATTTATTCAAGCAAGGTCTAAAACATTGTTGAAGACAGGCACTGGCCACCTTCTCGATGCTGCCTTCACCAAGTATTTTCGTGCATTTGACAGCGACATCTAAACTGAATTTTGTAGAATTGTAAAACCACATTGTCTATGGAAATGTTTTTGGCCCGTTATCGTCAACATAAACTGCAGGGTGAAATGAACCGAGTAACATGACGATTCTTATTATTTTTCCCTTGGTAAACTGTCATAGTAGTTGTACTATCATTATGTTTCAGTAACAATGTTACGACAATTATGTCTTCATTTGTTTTCACTATTTCAGGCAAAAACTTTCGATTCCACCTTACAGTACCTATCAAACTGGTGTTCTTAGCTTTTAAAATTTCCGATAGTTTCAGTGTTGTTAAAAAGTTATCAGTGGTGACGTTTCTTCCTTAGTTTTCAAAAGGTTTCACTAAACGTAAAACGACGTGTTTGGCGAGTTCTAGATTTGCAAGACGATGCTCATCTTTACCTAAATATGGAAAGTCATTTATTATGTATTTAGTATCAACATCAGCTGCAAGCCAGAACTTAATTCCAAATTTATCTGGTTTGTTAGCCATGTACTGTGTAAATCGACATCTGGATTTTGTAAGAAACAGTTGCTCATCAACTCTTATGTATGAAACCTTGATTACTTGGTTGTTTGCACTAGAAACGTTTCAGTTTTACTAGAAATGTTTTCATTTCTAAT
The DNA here is from genome assembly GCA_963932185.1 of Troglohyphantes excavatus. Taxonomy (NCBI): domain Eukaryota; kingdom Metazoa; phylum Arthropoda; class Arachnida; order Araneae; family Linyphiidae; genus Troglohyphantes; species Troglohyphantes excavatus. Next base: position 32,419,921 of record OZ010675.1, read on the forward strand.
ACATGCAATAGGTAATTCGCAAGTATCAGATACATTGTCATCATTATCTGAAGATAAACTTTTAGTATTTGAAGGCACACATTCTTCATCCCTAGAAGCAAACTCTTTATTTCTACAGTTTTCGGATTCATTTTCCGACAACTGTTGAAAGTATTCTAATGCTTCGCTAACAGTAAGTTTCCGAGACATTTTACTCAAGCTTCATCCTATCTGTACTTATTCAGCTGCAGTCCTGTCTCCATCAGGGAAAAAAATGCCATCTGCGCTTTTTTTCATATAAAAACAGTTTGAACGAATGAAAATCCAATATTGTTCGACCAGTGAAATTATATATATAGGTCAAGGTCACTCACCCCCTGGGTGAGTCAAGCCGAATGCGCACGACATGGGTGCAATGAGTTTTAGTTCTATAAATCGTTGTTATCTGCTTTCTGTATAGAAAAAGGGTGTTTGGGTCAAAATGACCCATTCAGTCGTTCTAGGTATAAGTGTTAAAAACACCAACTATAATAACTGCCAGACGAATAATATTTTTTCAGGCTGTTATATAGATGACTTTAGGAAAAGTCAAGGAATTTCAATTAATTCGGCTGGTAAGAGAAAAACAGAAACGAAATTAGATTTGGGTCAAATTGACCCACTTCGTCGTTCTAGTGTTAATTGTTCCCTATTTATCTTTTATTCGTCACCAACTATCTATAGTTGGTCATCAATTATCTATAGTTGATCATAAACTATCTATAGTTGGTCATAAACTATATAAGTTCGTCCCCAAGTATCTTTAGTTGGTCACGAACTTTTTAGAGTTGGTCACCAACTAACGATTATTGGTCACTAACTTTTAATTATTGGTCACTGACTTTTAATTATTAGTCACTAACATTTAATTATTAGTCACTAACTTTTAATTATTGGTCAGCAACTATCTATAATTGGTCAGCAACTTTCGATAATTGGTCACCAACTTTCGATAATTGGTCACAGACTTTCTATAATTGGTCATCAACTATCTATAATTGGTCACCAACTATCTATAATTTCTCACCAACTATCTATATTTGGTATAAAATACTATTTTATTAAGAAGAAATGTTAATAACATAACTAGGAATATATTAAATTTGTTCAAAATATAAATTTAAATAAATCACTGTCCTTGATTGCAGCCTTTAATAACCTTACCTAAACTTAGTATAAGTCCAAATTTACAATTATTAGTAAATTCCCCCTTTATCATCCACTTATAATTCTAAGTTTCAACAATTGCTTACGACCCCATCTAAAATATAGCAGTTCTCAAAAACAGTAAATTAAAAAAAACTTTACTCTGAGCAACTGTTCTTTTAAATGAAAGAATACATTTCAAATTGTTTTAAAATCATTTGGCGCGACTATTTCTTATTTTATTAAATAACTTATGCTAACAGTTTTTTCATAAAGTTAATCTGACACTGTTGTAAACACATCGACGAGTTTCTCAGGGAAATATCATAATAACCAGCTTTCAGAAAGTAAACTTACTATCCTTTTTATTAAGAAAATATTTATATTTATGATTCTATGGTTTGATAAAATAACTAAATATTCGTTGTAAGATATACAATCCTCAATCAAAAATATAAAAATCTAAATCTATTTCAAGCACCAATAAAATCCCCATTGTTACGATTTGTTAACAAATTGAAAATCCCAAGCAAAAAGTAACTTTCAAAAAATAAAATGTTAAAAAAATGTTCCTTAAAGGATGATCCAAGAGCAGAAAGAGATAAAAATGAACTGACTGGTATTTTATGGCTGATAAATATCCACCATCTACATATGAATGGCAAGATATTCAGTCATGCAAAAAGAACCGCTGTCTTTCTATACACCACGATATATATGATCATCCTAATCGCTTTTCCTTCACAGGGTATTTAACGCCATTTATTTCTGATTGTAAATAACCTGAGATCCGACGATTAGATGATAGGGCTCTCTAGTTTTCGGGCAATATTCTTATCGAGTTTTTTTTTTCTCTTCTATTTTTTTTTACGATTTTTCTTCCATTTTGAGAAATATTTGAGAGAAAAAAAAATAATGGTGGGGGTGCGATAAAAAACAAAAGAAAGAAAATATGAGAGAATAAAATGGAAGAAAGGGAAAGTCGGAGCGCCAAAACCAATCGATCGGAAAGCCATTACCAGTTATAAATCACCGTTATTAATTGGCGATAAGGCCAAAACCATAATGACTCTCTGGCGCTGATTGGCGGTCGCCAAAGTAGGTCGCACTGGCAATACTAATCGATAATGCCGATTTGGCGCACTTCTCACGCTATGTATATTGGTGAAAGCTGATAAGACTGCATCATTAGATGACAATTCCTTTCAAACTGCATTAAATTGTGTTTCGTTAAACAGAGCGTTAATTTTCATTAGGTGTGGTTTCTCAAGCACATGGTAAATTTAGGTTTGGGTTTTCTTATAGAGAAATACATTTCCCTATATAGGGAATTTAAAAAAATCTAAAAGAGATTTGTTAACGCATACATATATAAATATATTTTTTTTAAAAAATTCTACAATTTATTAGATTGATTACGTTTATTGATTTTTATTAAAAATATGTATTCAAAAATTAACAATATTATGAAAAAGTATATACTTTTTATAAATATAATATTTTATAAAATATATATCAATTAAATATTAAAATATAATTTAAATAGTAGTAATAATAAAAATTCTACATATAAAGTTACTGCTATATCGGGTTCCATATTTATTGTCCCAATTATAATAATCAATTTAGTAGAAGGTGCGGAAATATGACCAAATATTTTAGTATTTTAATTACAATTTGAATTAAAATATATCTTATTCTAATAAAATATGCAAACATTCTTTAAAATGTTCTGTTCATTTTATAATTTTTCGTATGAAATTAAAAAGATTTCCCGATCAGTTTCTAAAAGTGATGAATAAATAATTTGACTTCAATAAAAAAAGCTACAAAAGTAAAACTGAAATAATGTGAAAAACTCCACAATATTTTATTTATCTATATCCACCTAATTAAGTTTTTTAAATATTTTTTTTTAAAGTCATTTTAATTGAGTTTTTAGAATATTTAAAAGCAAAATAACTAGTATATTAACAAGGATAGTGGAGACTATATATTGAAGGTGTGCTCGTTTTTCGCTTTTTGAAAGTAGGCAAGGAAAGCAAGTATTTGACGTCATTTTTGCTCCGCCTTACTATAGGTTTTTGAACATTCTCATTGGCTGTGTGTTTCAAGGATTGCTACTTCGGTTCGATCCCCGGTTGGGTAACAATTGGTGATTTATTTTTTAATTAGCAAAATAATGTAAATATCTGTAAATAATTGTGTTCAGGTAGCTTCACTGCTAATCCGTCCTTGTTTTGTTATGTCCCCGTATTTTACTTGATTGAAATTGTAACTCATTTAATATGTCCAATACAAATGCCTTGACCTGATTACTCTTTCAAAATTCATGGACAAGCTCTCGTGGCAGCTAATATTATTTTAATACGCTTAATTTATTAAGCAACTCTTTTGCAATTTTTACATACTAAATGCAATCCTTAAAATATAATTTAAACTTTTAAAATTCAGCAAATTCTAAATTAAAACAGCGAATATCATTTTTAAATAGTTCACAAAAAAACGAATAGATGGTAACACGTCACGAACCATTAGTTCAAATTGGCTGCAATTAAAATCGAGATATTTTAATAACTAAGCTACTCTGAAAATCGATTCAAATAGTTTTTTGAAGCAAATTTTAACTGTTTTCTTTTATATAAATTCATGATTAGTTACTAACAAGAATTCTTGTTAAATTAAGTTTGCTCTGTATACCCTAAAACGACTGTAAATACGAGAGCATTAGACACGCCCACAGAAGGTGAAGGTAGGCGTGTCTATGACGTCAAATAGTTGCTTTCCCCGCCTTCCGTCAGACAGCGTGAGAACGAGCACACCTTATATATATATATATATATATATATATATATATATATATATATATATATATATATATATATATATATATATATATATATACATCAATTGGTTATCTGAAAATGCAGGTCCGATTAATTATTATTTTCAAGTAATAATAACAAAACACTTGGAATTTTACTGAATGTATCAACAAACTCTATTCCGACCAAAAAGAAATAATAATAAAAATATGTATCCTTATTTCTCGAAAATTGTTAAACTTTGAATCGAGCTAAAAGACTAAAACATATCACAGAAAAACCAAATATTTCATAAATAACTTAAGTACGCATTCGATGACATATGGATCTTATATATTGCCATAAACACGAGGGTTATGATTGAAGAAAAAAAATGTCACTAAGAGAAAGAATAATGGATACCGCGCTTATTGGCCGATAGCACAACTGGAAACCAGAAATGCGAACTATCGTTAGGGACGTAAATATTGCTGACTCGGACGTAAACCACTGACCTGTGTTATCACTAGTTTTATAGGAGATATATGTTTTTTGGTTATTGATTGAATTGTCACAATTCTTTGTATTTATTTGGGTTTGATAAATGCATATTTTATGATAAACGGTATAATGTGGTGACACCCAGGGAAAAAAAGTAAAAATAAGCAAGTCATCAAACTTGCGAAATTGAAGATCTTTTGAAGGTTTTTTAAAAGAAACTTATATAAAAAGTATTTTTTTTTTAAATTTAGTATTTTTTAAATAATAATTTTTTAATAAACCTTTATTAAAAAATCAGCATTTTCTCTTCAATAATTTCAATATTCCCAAATTGAAATTTTTTTTCAGGTTTTTAAAAAACAAAATTGGATTAAAAATTTTCATTAATTATAGTTTTTTTTTAAGATGATATAAAAAAAAATTAAAATGCAGTTTCCTGCCTAAAGCATTTAATTTCACAACATTTATGTAATTTTTATGCTAACCTCTTGCTGGGAAATATCATGAGTAATTTAAAAGACATATATCTGTAGGGGAGAGTCTATAGTTCCAGCTTATTTAGCATAACAATATTTGTCTTTTGTTTTATTGTTTTATTACCTTAAAAACAATTTTATATATGTGTGTGTGTGTGTGTGTTTTATATATATATAATTTTTAAATTAGCTGGAATTAGGTAATGAGATCGTTATTGAAGTATTATATATATAGAGGAATAGGAGACCCAAGACTGTACATTTTTTGTTTCTAATTAAATTTTAAATACAGAAGTAAGCACTTCATTTTTTAAGGAAGAATTAAGAACAAACACGTAATAAATGTAATTTTGTACTTTTATTATGTGCTTTTATTACATATATATGATTTACCAAGTATTTGATTTATTACTTATTATGTATTTTCATTATGTTAAGAGATCAAAAGGACTTTTGAATTTTCCACAGTAATTTGACTCTTGCGGTAGTTTAAAATTGAAATAATAATGCAAATGCCACAGCCACAAATGATTAAGACATCCCAATACTACTAATATTTAATTTAGATTAGGTAAACAATACAATTCATACTAAATTAAAACAAATTAAGTATGTCCCTTTCCTCCATTGTCTTATTTAATTTCCCCTTTACGCATGGGAAGAGTGGGACAATATTTTCCCAATTTTTAAATACCGATTATAAATAAAGTTATAATATTTAGACTTTATTTGTATTTTTTATATCTTAGAACGTGTAAAAATATAATATGACCAGTTCCACTTTCGATGTTATAAAAAGTCTCCCATATACCGCACCCCTACATTTTCTAATTTAACACTCACCCAATAAATTAAGGTGAAACGAACAACTTTATTAGAATTTGTAAGCAAAATAATAAGACTTTTTGAAAACAATTTCGAAATGTGAGCGTGCGCTCCAAACCAAACCAGGACTTTTATTAAATATTCCCGTTTATTTTCATTCAAATCTTTTTGCTGCATTAAACGTATAATGATCTTAGGAAAATCCTCGGTCGCTCAAAGTATATAATGTCCATTAAAATAATTCTTCAGAGCTGCTTTCATGACATTGGTGCATTAAATGCAAGCACTGTGAAGGAAAAATGATGAAATTCCACCAGCATTTTACCTTATTTCATTTGAAAAATGTTTCAAAATGAAATCCATTAAAATAAATGCTTTTGAAAATGAAGTGCGGAGCAAAGCATAAGGAAAACAACTCATGTCTATTCATATATTAGAAAACTTATTTAGCTTTGCCAACGAAGTTTAATTAAACCTTTTCTCAATCCCATTTAACATCAAAGCAGGCATTAATGGTATTATTTGTTAAATACCATAGAAAGTTAACATGGAAAATATTTTTCTAAAATGTTTCAATTGAATGATACAAAATAAATTTTTTAATATGTATTTTAAAGCAATTTTGTAAAATTAAAAACTCAAATAACAAAATAGAGTTGCATTAACTTATTTTAGAAATTGTAACACTGAATTAACAACCTTTGTCATTTGCTCTAACCAAAATGAATTGAACTGACACCATATGTCAAGGTATGTTTATTTAACTATAACTGTATTTTCCAAAGCGATTTCAACTGTAATTAAATATTTGTATATGGTGATATATGCTTAATTACTTATCTTAAAGAGCTGAAGTGAATTCGAAAGTTTAAAAGAATTCTAATGAATTTAATACTACGCAATAAACTAATTACCATATTGCAATAGTTTTTTTTTACAATGAAATGATTTTTGACAAATATCCTGCTTTGGTAATATCAAATATTACATTAAAATCAATTCAGACGAATGTTATATTGAAGTATACTAGAGAAAATATTTGTTTACAGATTATTAAAGTTAGAACAGATTAAGTGTGTGTATGTGTGTTTGTGTGTGTAAGTGTGTGTGTGTGTGTGAGTGTGTGTGTGAGTGAGTGTGTGTGTATATGTGTGTATGTTTATGATGAAACCGGTATATATATACATATATTAAATATACATATATTAAATGTTTAACATAACTGTTTTTATTTAAAGATAAACACACATAATGTTTATATTTTAATACAAATGTGTACCTATATGTATAACAAAATGTAGGTTATAGTATAACATTTTGATCATATTGCGTAAAGGCTTCTTAATTTATTCAGAGAACAATACTTCATAAATTGTTTAAAATTTGAAAGCAATTGATTAAAATATTTCTACTAATAATCAATATTCAATTAAAATTATGCGTGGATATTTCCAAATGCTTTCGTAATTCAAGTTTTTTGAGTTTTCTTTATACTACAAATTTACAATGCCCGTGCTTTACCTTTTACCCAATGACGCTCTCGCGGTTTTTGCAAGTGTAAAGTTGTTGTCAATGCTTGGAAAATTAAATAAATTGTCCTATGCATGATATTTATATAATTCATTATTTTAATTAATTGTAATGGTAAATGTTTTAGTCGTACCTCAAACTTTAAATAAAAATAACATTGAAAATGGAGTATTTTTCTGAATTTTAGCAGTGGGTGCATTGCCAGAGAAACTGGAGATCCTTGGATATACGGCTTTGAGTGTAATGGAATTTGTAGACACATGTCTATATCACTCTTGAAAAATTCATTGTTCTCATATAACACTTTTCAAAAAATACTAACATTTAATTTTGCAATACAAAATTAAACTTATTATAATTATAGATTAAAATTTAAAGTGATATCATGGAATTGTAAAATATTATAATTGTAAGTAACTATAATTGTAAGACACTATAATTGTAAGACACTATAATTGTAAGACACTATAATTGTCAGATACAATAATTTTAAGACATTATAATTGTAAGTAACTATAATTGTAAGACACTATAATTGTCAGATACAATAATTTTAAGACATTATAATTGTAAGTAACTATAATTGTAAGACACTATAATTGTCATATACAATAATTTTAAGACATTATAATTGCAAGGTACTACATATATGCAAGATACTATAATTGTCAGATACAATAATTTTAAGACATTATAATTGCAAGGTACTACATATATGCAAGATACTTTATGTAAGATACTATATGTAAGATACTATATGTAAGATACTATATGTAAGATACTATATGTAAGATACTATATGTAAGATACTATATGTAAGATACTATATGTAAGATACTATATGTAAGATACTATATGTAAGATACTATATGTAAGATACTATATGTAAGATACTATATGTAAGATACTATATGTAAGATACTATATGTAAGATACTATATGTAAGATACTATATGTAAGATACTATATGTAAGATACTATATGTAAGATACTATATGTAAGATACTATATGTAAGATACTATATGTAAGATACTATATGTAAGATACTATATGTAAGATACTATATGTAAGATACTATATGTAAGATACTATATGTAAGATACTATATGTAAGATACTATATGTAAGATACTATATGTAAGATACTATAAGTAACATATTTTTCGATTTTTTTTGTGTGGTTTCCACGCCTTTTGTTCCCAGAATTACTAATTTACATGTGGTGGACACTTCAAATATCCGATACTTTTTTCTTTCTATCAGTCAATACTAATTACTTTAGTCCGACGGCTAAAGTATCGGCAAAGCACACACAACGTCTTGTGTTGGATTCCAGCTCACTGCACTACTTCGGTGACTTTCGGACTTCGAATCAACACAACCGTCGAACAAATACTCATGGCACCATCTTGATACAGCCACCACTACTTCAACTAATGCCCACATGATAACACTTCACGATAATCAACCAATTCTCACTTGATAACACTTCACGGATATCAATCATTCGTATCTCCATCCAACTCACTAAGATGGGATATTCTACTGGTCATCTCAAATACTCCAGCTCATTTCAATTCATCTCGGGCTCGAGTAATTACTTTAGTCCCGATGGTAAAGAATCGACATAGGAAACACAACGTCCCGTGTTTGATTCCGGGTGATTGCAAAACTCACCGCGTGATTTTAAGCTTCTTACTTGATTTTAAATATACGTATGTGTTATATATATTTGTTACTTCCATCCTTAACCTAAACAATAATATATGTATGAATAAAAAAATAATTATAGTTATCTATTCAAAAGCTGTATTCAGTGTCATTTAATAAATGCCAAACTCAAATTACCAAAGAATATTTTACGGAAACTCTCCGACACACTAACACGAAACAATTACAAAATCCCAAAAATCCATTTCTCCCCCATAAAAATCTTAAAATTGCGGATTCATTACCCTACCTTTTACCTCAAGAGAACTCACATATTTGTTATTGTGTTACTTCCATCATTAACGTAAACAACACTATATGTATGAATAAAATAATAATTATATTTATTTATTCAAAAGCTCTACCCTACCTTTTAGCTCAAGAGAACTTACATATTTGTTATTTTATTACTTCCATCATTAACCAACTCACATATTTGATATTTTGTTACTTCCATCATTAACGTAAACAATAATATATGTATGAATAAAAAATAATTATATTTATCTATTAAAAATCTGTATTCAGTGTCATTTAATAAATGCCAAACTCAAATTACCAAAGAATATTTTACGAAAACTCTCCGACACACTAGCACGAAACAATTACAAAATCCCAAAAAATCCATTTTCCCCCCATAAAAATCTTAAAATTGCGGATTCATTACCCTACATTTTAGCTCAAGAGAACTCACATATTTGTTATTGTGTTACTTCCATCATTAACGTAACTCATACTTCCATCATTAACGAACTCACATAGTTGTTATTTTGTTACTTCCATCATTAACGAATTCACATATTTGATATTTTGTTACTTCCATCATTAACGTAAACAATAATATATGTATGAATAAAAAATAATTATATTTATCTATTCAATAGCTGTATTCAGTGTCATTTAATAAATGCCAAACTCAAATTACCAAAGAATATTTTACGAAAACTCTCCGACACACTAACACGAAACAATTATAAAATCCCAAAAATCCATTTTCCCCCATAAAAATTTTAAAATTGCGGATTCATTACCCTACCTTTTAGCTCAAGAGAAAGTAACACGAATTTACTAAAAAAAAAGATCCTTTCATAAGCGAACTCGGAGTTATTTATCAATTTTCAATTTATTGGCCACTTTTTCACCGCCACCCGATATCTGAGATGGGGACGTCAGCTTAAGAGGAAAGCGATGATCCTTCCAACGTTGGGGGTCATTTGTTTCGCAGGAGCCATTTCCCCCTGCTTTCGACGTTTTTTAATGGTTTCCGTTGTACCATACGACGTGTGGTAATGATAGCCTTTCAGGAACGAGAAAAATGTTATAAAATACCAATATGTGTAAGGAAAATGCATATTTAATCAACTGGTGAAACCTATTTGGCTACACAAATGGGCGGATTCAAATGACAAAACTCTTAGGTTTTAATTATCGTGATATTTGTTTTTAGGTAAATAAGTTTTTGAAGATTGATAAAAAAGTTTTGTGTCAATCAATTTAATGCTACATATTAGATTGTAGTGAAATGTGTATGGTACTAGGACATTTTTAGATAGTTATAATATTTTTTTAATTGTCACTTATTTTGTTTTTCTAATAATATTTAGAACCAAATAAATATTCTTTTCAGAATAAATCAGGTCATAGTACTAATAATGGTTTTCGTTTATTAGTAGCTGATTTTGTGAAACGTTCTTATTAAAAATATTTGTTAAAATTATTAAAGAATTTTAAATTTGAAAACTTTTATTCATTTGAAATATGCGATCAACCTATTAAATTTGTAAATCTAGTACCAACATAACGACAACGTTCCAATCTAGAGTTTATAGATTATAATGATACATTATTTTGTCTTACACTAAGGAAATCAATTGAATACACATTCAATTAAATAATTATTACTCAATTTAATATCAGTTTTTCTAAAGACCGTTTATTATCAATATAACCTAATAAATTTAAAGTCTTGTCTAATATTTTTGTTATATATGCCATATTTTCAATAAGGCTTTTTAAAGATTAAAATTGTTAAGATAAAGAAAAAAATTGGATTGTACAAGTAAAAAATAAAAAAAAAATGTCGAAGGTATCGGACCCCCTTAAATGATCATAATATGTTTTACTAGAACACATATTAAAAATTAAAAATTACTTATCAAGATACATGTCTTCTTTAATGCTTACATAATGTGTTTATTTATTTATATGTATAAAAAATATAAAAATTAATATTTGTCTTTAATTGTTTTTAATATAAAATTTAAAAACAAAAAAAAATAAGCTTTATAAAATAACTTATACAAAAATATTACAGAACAGAAAATGTAGTAACAATATAATTTTTTCTTTAAAAGAATAACAAATATATTTGACAACCAAATTGAATAAATGAAACATATATCATTACATTTTAAAATAATAAATTATTTATAAAATATACAATGTAAAGTATAAAGTTACAAAATAAAAATATATTAATTCACAGCATGGTACTTGATCACATTTTGCTGTTTTAAGCCTTGTAATTTACCTCCCACTTATAACGTTTCCTTTACCTTACCATTTATTTTTCTGTCAGACTTTCGGAGAACAGTCGTATAAATAATGATGCCAAGAGGCCTGTGAAACGATGTGGACGTATTTTTCTTGGAACACCGCAGCAGGTGCGGACACGAAATTTTAGTGACCATATTTTGTTGTTTTCTTCATATTTCACATCTTTACAGTCCTTCACTGTCTTATTTTCCCCTTTGGAATAAAATGTTGAGAAACTGTAATTGATACTTGAGGTCCACACAGTTAAAAAAAACGAGTAATAGTTCAAAATTCAAAGGTCGCGCAACAAATTGGCGATCTTGACTTCACACTGAGATTTTGAAAGCTTGTGTTTTATTTTCTTGATTGTAGAAAGAGAGGCAATTTCCGATAAATTATTTTTAACAAAACAAATAATTAGTTATAATAATATCCATTAATTTTTATAGTAGAGTAACCGTTTTTAATTATAATAATTATAATAATACTTATTAATAATTATAATAAAACTTATTAATAATTATAATAATACTTATTAATAATTATAATAATACTTATTAATAATTATAATAATACTTATTAATAATTATAATAATACTTATTAATAATTATAATAATACGTATTAATAATTATAATGCATATTAACAATTATAATAATACTTATTAATAATTATAATAATACTTATTAATAATTATAATAATACGTATTAATAATTATAATGTATATTAACAATTATAATACTTATTAATAATTATAATACTTATTAATATTTATAATACTTATTAATATGTATAATACTTATTAATATGTATAATACTTATTAATATTTATAATACTTATTAATATTTATAATACTTATTAATATTTATAATAATTGCTATTATAAATTTTAATCATGCACATTATTAATTATATTCATACTTATTATTAATTATAATAATATCTTTTATAAATTTTAATGATGTACATTATTAATTTTATTAATATTTATTATTAATTATAATATTTATTATAAATTTCAATAATACCCATTATTAATTATAATAATACCCATTATAAATTTTAATGATGCGCATTATTAGTTATAATAATACTTATTATTATTAATAATATTCATTATAAATTTTAATGATACACATTATTAATTAAAATAATACATATTAATAATCATAATAATTCACAACAGTAAGTATACTGATATTCACAGGAAGTGTTATAAAATAATAACATTCTATTTTCATTAAAATAATTCAAATTATTAATTTGAAAATGCATCGCATAAACTATAATAACCATTGTTGATTAGAATAATACACATAATGAATTTGATTAATACATAATATTATTCAAAATAATATATATAATTTTTCTAAAAATATATTTGTCATTAATTGTGAAAAAGTAAAATGTACTTGCCATTAAAATTACCAAATTATTAAAATAGTAAATTGAAACTCGATAAATTTACGGACATTTTCAGACATTTGCAAATGTACATTTATTTTCTAAATTATGTCATATATTACCTCTTGCTGAAATTAATTAAAGCTACTAGCTCGTAAAAATACTATAAAATTGCATCGAACATAAGTATTTTTTTTAGTATTTATTTACTATACCGTTTAAAGAAATTTACTTACTGAACAGAATCTTTAAATCAAAATGGATTTGTTTTAAATTAAAAAAAAATCACTAAAAGTACTCAAAACATAAAATTTTCTTTTCAAATGTTTAGATTAAAAGTAAAACCCACACAAGCTTTTAAGATAATAAATATAATCCACATAAATTCTACAAAACAAAACTATTTGCGAACGGCGACTGCATACAAGTATTTAATTATTCACCATATCATGCTTGCCTCCAAATTAAAATTTAACATCCCATTCCCCACTTTTTTAACTTTTATAGACTCCGAAGCTCTTATATCAGTTATTCAGCATCGGAAATCCAATTCTATCATACCAGAAAAGCTCCCATAAGATTGACGAAAGCCCACATAAGTTAGTAGAGACCCATCCTGAAACATTAAGCATAGGAAGTCGCTATAAAACATCCAAACACGGTCTCAGATATCCATTCAATTCTCCTGATACGCGAGACGCTGAGGTTTTAAGAAATAAGAAGGATCTCACAAACAGAAAATAGAGATAGTTTTTGAAGGATCTATGTAAGCCTCTTCAGAAGGGGAAGGATATGTTGTACTCGACGGATTCCTGCGCTGAAGAAGAGATTTTCGTGTGTGCAAACAGAGAAAGTGGTACAACTTTGCAATTTCGTTATCAGGAGCATATTTGGAATACCGTTGAGAATTTCGATCCGATCCTTTTTGTTAAAATTGAGATCGGGAAGTTGTTTTTTGTGTCTGACTACTTCAAAATATATATATGGGATTTGAGTCTTACTTGTTATGTTTTTACAACTGAGCTGATCCAGGTATCAGCCATTCAAAACACTACCGATTTGATCATATTATTATAAGTAAAATTACACTTCAAAACAATGCTTTGTTCACTGTTTGAAGAATTCAATTGAATTTTAAAATCGGGTTTTAACTAAAGAAAATATTTTTTCAGGTATTAAATCTGTACTAGGAGGCTCCGCTAACGCTCCGCCAACTAAAGACTTAAACATAATGAGTAAATTTTGATGGTATGATTCGATAGAAAACGAATTTTTCAGGTATATTCTGCAATAAAACAAAATGGCCAAATTTGAACTTATGGCCGTCTGTTTCTGAGGTACAGAGTTGACATTTATGCACTTAAACATAGGTGTATTGTTAAGATGTGTTAAATTGGACCAACCATACAGGGCTTAGAGATTGTAGTTGATCGTTATAATTTGTACTTGTATGTATTTGTATTAATGCGTTAAACTTTTGAAAACTCTTTACTGCCCCATTATATTTTTCTCAAGGCAATTTCTTATTAATTCTTCTTCTAATAATTATTATGTTTCAGGTAAAATTAAGAACTGTTTGATTAAAAATCACGAATTTAAACTTTGCCATACTATTAAAAGATTTGCAATGTAGTATGGTTAGTGCATTGTACAGACCCTCTTGTTTACGTAAAAGTCAAAATTTAGGGAGTGAAGTCTAACTTTATATTCTTTATGTTATAGTCTAATATTACGATGCACCAATTTGATTCTGATATCCAATTGATAAAAATAAATCATTTTCTGATTACAATAGTCGGATGTAAAATATATTCCAATATGTTTCAAATTAGCAATATTTAACCTCAATTTTATTTCTATAGTAAATATGTAGCCCATACAATACTGACTTTATCAAACAGATATAAAACGGCATTTTTGAATCTTTTGGAAAAGTTAGTTTTAAAAAGTATTTTAATTAGTTGATACACATTCTATATATTTCTAGGCGTGCATTATTCTTGATGTACGAAAAGTATCTTACCTAATAATGCAGTTACTAAAATAAAATATGTTATGTGATCGCATATGCAAGCTTTTCCAATAAATATTTAATTAAACGTCTGACGGTAAATACAAGTATTTAAATTAACCCATTGAGTCCCGCTGTTTTATTTATAAGTCGAATATTTTTATTTTCTGTAATTATGGGTATTTTTAGTCTTTACCATTAATGGGAATTGTGCATAACATTTTCATGTTGCAAATTCCTGGAAAGAAAATGGATATTCAATCTCTTAAATAATTATTTTATTAGTTAAAAAATATGTTTAATTTAGTTTATTTATTTATGACATTCATAAGCATACATATGCTATTTTACGAGCATACTATTAACAATATTTAATATTAATTTATATTTGATGCTTTACATAATACTAAAATTTTTTTCGAATACTAAATGTCATCTTTGTTGCGATTTTGTATTAGAACTATTGAATTATGTGCTAGAAAGTGCGAATTATTTTGTTAAACTTTAAAGCGTAAAAAGTATGTAAGTCACCCGTTCATGTGCAGAGTATTTCCTCTGCATATATGGTGTATCTTGTGCTGGAACAGCACAGGATACACCATGATGCATCACGTGACGACCACTTAAGACACTGTTAAAAATTGCAGTTCAACGGTGCACCATGTATTGCTGCAAAACAGAGGTCATCAGCAAATTATACGATATTATAGTTTAATCTAGGTTGAAACAAAAATCCTTTATCGGAAAAAAGCGGAGATTTCAACTATAATTGGTTCAACCTCTTTAACTGCAACAGAAATTTTCGCTGTCTTTATATCAACAAAACGAGAAATTCCCCTCAAAAAAGACAACGACGAACAAAGGCCTCCGCGGCCTATTGGGTAAAGGCGTTCAGCTATGAATCGGTGGATTCTTAGTTCGAACCCGATCGATGGACTTGACAAAGAAAAGTAAAAAATTGCGAATTTGCGATCGAAGGGTTGCCAGCTTCGCTACAGAAGTACTATTACTAAAATATTAAGAAAACTCGAATTTTGGATGATGAAACTAAGGAACTAATGATGAAACTAAGCACCAAATATTAATTGCAGCTAATTGTGTACCATATTTTGGTACAGGGTTGTAATAATTCTTTACAGTGTATAATATACAATTTCTGTGGATTTTGTTTACTTTGTTAAAAATGAAAACACGGACTTGAATTGTTAAAGCTATATCCCAAGTCCCAATTGTGATAATATATATAAGTGATTTAAGTTAAATGACTATAAATGGTGTAATATCATTACATAGGTTCTCTAATTTTTACAGAAATGTAATCAATTTTGTTAATCATGGAATCTCTTCATTTTACAATAATTTATAAAGATAATTATGTGAAGTTTATCTTAAAAACACTCTATTTTGAGAAAATATTAAATAAGCTAACTTATACATTCTGATAATTTCTGGAGCGTAGATCGATGGATTACATATTTAAAATTAATATCTATAAGTTTATATTCACTGATATACACATTTTAATTAAAGATTTTAACCCTAAACTAGATTTGTTACTTGTTTAATTTCAGATTAAATTCGAGTTGTTGCATAAGATGAATTAAACTAATTAGCTAAAATATCTATTTAAATGATCATTGGAATTATATTTTTTTTGTTCATCATGGTTAAGTAAGTATTTTATAGCAGATGTATATTTGTTTTTATACTCAAGACTATGGGTTTTGTTAAACAAAGATAGTGAGTTGTCACTAAAACGTTTAATGATCAGACAATTGTTACTAATAGGCTGATTATTTAAAACAACATTTTTAGAGACCTTCCTAAGACAATAGAGTAATTGAAAATAAAATCTTGAGATATGAGGTATGTCTCTAATATGGTTCCAATTTTAAAGAAAAAAACATGTGATTAGTTTCAAAGTACACTACCATGAAGGAATAACAAACATTATAAATAAAACAAAAACTTTATTTATAAAAACAGACTTTTACAATTTTGATTTTTACATTTTTATATACAAGAAGTTAAATTATTTTAATATCATATATATTAAAATACAAATGTTTTCTTATTTGTCAAAAATTACTTTACAGATTTTTTTAATAAAGACATACAATATTCAAGTGACATGAATTATATTTATTATGTCATCGGGTAGTAATAACTATTGTCTTTTTAAAAGGACATTGTAATTTTACTGAGTTTAAGCTTTGTACAATTTACGATTAATTGTATAGCTGAAAAGTCAGACTTTGGCAATATTTAACTAGTTTTGTTAGGTTTGGAGAAAAATTTAATTAAAGTAATGTCAAACTATATTTCAATTATAAATGAGCATTCTGATTTTTAAAAAAAAATTCGAGCAGAAAAAGTAATTGCAAACAAAAGAGGAGTGACAGTTTTTTTTTTATTTTTATCTCAGTTACATTTCATTTTAAATTAGCTTTTTGCTATTTGAAATACAATCATGCTGATGTCTGATACCCAAAAAAAAATCGTTAATAAAAAAAAAAAAAATATTCTCAAAATAAAATGTTTTTTAACGTATAAAAAATAATACAATATTTGGTATGAATCAATATTTAGACAGTTTCATAAGTAATAAATATTTTATAAGCAGATGTGTTTGTGAAGTTATTCACAAATATATTATACTAGCAAAAATGCCCGGCGTTGCCTTGTTAAAAACTGCTTCCTCGGAACGAAGCTGTAGGTTTTTATAAAAACAAAACCCACATACATCCTTCTATACATATATAATATAATAATATATAGAGAGATAGATATAGACCTACACTCAGAACCTTGGCCAAATTCTCCACCTTGGCGACATTTGGCGGTTTCAGGAAGTCATTATTTCTGACAATATCCTTTTTTTCAACATAAATATTTCGATATATAATTGTTTTAATTATATATGGTATACTAATTGCATTTAACTATAATTTTATTTAATTGCAGATTCTTGAATTACCACGTAACGTTAATGATTCTCAAAAATAGAATGGTTTTATTATTGAAAAATTCATAAAATATTCAAATAGACAGTTGTTAATTTTATATTTGCTCTCCGGCTCTCCGTAGGTGATTTTTATAGTTAAATTTAATAGTAAAGTTACTATATAAATAACACTATTAAAAATTTAGTACGACCTGGCACCAGAATTTGGTACCCATTTAGATGCAACCATTACTTGCTGTTTAGTTTCATCATTTTATGGTGCTACGACAAATAACATTTATTGGTAAAACGTTAGACCAAAACTCATATTTTCGCTTCATTAGTTTATGCTGAAACGTTGAACCGAAATTCTCGTTTTTGCTACCCCATATTATGGTGAAACGCCTGTATAATTAGTTGGATATTCGGGACGGTTTTCTATTATTTTTGTAGCTAAACTGAAAACCCTCCGATATCAAGACCCTCCACCGCACAGGCTCGAACTAGCAATCCTCTGATTACCAGATGAACGCCTTTATCCACTGGACAACGGGCCCTTAATGCAAGAGGATTGAATGGATTCCCGGATTTGTAGATTCAGGTTTCGGCGAAGGTTTCGGTTGCAGTTTAGGAGATTGCAAAAAATTTTGGTAAAAGCTGCACTATTCTCGGTCAAATTTTTTTTTGTGCAACCTAGATTGCACAATAATATGGTGTAAGTTTCTGTAGAGCACCAAGATATGGTGCAACGTTGAACTAAATTTGAAACTGAACAGTGAACAGATGAACTGAAACAGTGTACATAAAAATAAGCTACGATGTTTCAGTAATAGCTATTTTAAAATTAGTTCTGTAACCAGCGTTATTCATTTATGTTATTATCTTATATGTTTGTCCTATTATCATGTCCCCGTCACCTGTATATATTTTCATGTTCTCGTTACGTGTCTATATATTGTTCCCGTTATTACGATTGTAACGCCCTCTACATATGTTATGTCTTTCCCGCTGCGCAGGAAAGCTTCAGTCATGTAACTGCCTCTTACGGTGATGCGTATTTAAGGTTTCGTTCCTCCCCGAGATTATTGTAATGTTAGGCATATGTGATTAAAGATGTTTATGTTCTATCCTTGAATAGTTATTTAGTCAATACGCCTTATAAATGGCTACCCAACGTGGCGCAACACTGTAAGAACAGCAATTGCATGGCTCGCTTTTTAGGTTTTCGTTCCGATTAATGAAAATGGCGAGGGCCGCCATTTTGAAGTTCGTTTCTAAACGAACTATATTTCTGTTCTTCAGGCAAGAAGGAATGTCATCGGATGTTTAAGATAAGTGTTATTTTGTTTTCTCTTCAGTGTTATAATTTTTTTAATTTGTAGGCTAGGTTAAAGTTTTGAAACGCAAAGTTTCGTTTTCAGTATACATCCTGTTTACTGTGAGAAGACAATTTTGCATAACACGTATGCTGTGTCTCGTTTGGAGTGTTATCTCTATTGATTTAATTTTAACTAGTCTTTTAAAATTAAACCGCAATGGTTTGCTGTGTTTTTCACTGAATTTGAAATTAAAAAAAACCACCTTGGTTCTGTAAACACTGATTCTGACAATCGTATTCGCATTGCGAATTCAAATTCGTACGCTCGGAGAAAAGCAATGTTTCCCCCCTCCTCTCCACGTAACTGAGAGTGTTTTATTTCTGTTCTCTTTTATTTGAAATTATTTCTGGCCTTGGAAATTCTGATTGTGGGTTTTATCTATTTTATTTTGTTCTTTTTCGGGAAAAATAAAAGAATGTGGTTTTACATGCAAAAATAAGAAAATTTGTGTTCTTGAGTGTGATTTAGAATAGTAGATATTTTATTGGCAGGAAGTTTTATTTGTGATAGTGCTTATTTAATTTAATTAGTGGCATTAACTAATTATTAGTTATTTAATGTTGTTTTTAAAATTTATTTTGAAAGAACACTTGAATTGATTCCTCATTAAATGGAAATTGTTAATGCTATTGTTTTGATTTTATATTTAAGTACTTCATAGATTTCTAAATAATTTAAACAAAAGTGATTCTTCTTATAAATTTGTTCAATCATGTTAAAATATATTTTGGTATTCTGGTAATCTAATATTGAAATGGTACCATAGAAACAGTGCATTTTAACTAGAGATCGGGTGTTATACAGTGTCATCTACACTTGAAAAGATTTAATACTGCATAGTGTTATTTGCTTGAATAAATGAATAGTTGGAATGATTTTATAATGGTTTACAATAAATTTATAATAGTTTAAATGATTTAATATTATTTTAACTGATATTAATTGGTTTTCTGAAAAATAATTATAGACTATTTGAGTGCTAATATTTCATGGTAGGGTAATTGTAGTGAGTTTAAGTGCATTTAACTGTGAAATAGCTCTAGGACTTTGAGGTAATTATTTTGTGTGCCTGTTATCTACTGCCATAATCTGAACTCACAAAGAACTAGACTGAAATCCGACGATGGCTTTTCTCGCACGAGGAAAGAAGATTGACCTGATCCGGCTGGCAATTGAACTGGACTTGGATGGTATTGATAGTCTGAAAGTTATTCAACTGAAGACGATAATACAAGAGAGTGAAGCATATAAGGACGATTTAGAGTTTGTCCAAGCAAGGTTTGAAGAGATAATCGCTGAAAGAATAAAAGAGGAAGACCTAGAAATTAAAGATAAGAAAAGGAAGGAAGACCTTGAAATTGAAGATAAGAAAAGGAAGGAAGACCTTGAAATTGAAGATAAGAAAAGGAAGGAAGACCTTGAAATTGAAGATAAGAAAAGGAAAGAAGACCTTGAAGCTGAAGAAAGAAAAAGAAGACTGGAACTGGAGTACGAAGAGCGGAAAAGAAAAGACGATTACGAATTCCAACTTCAGAAGCTGAAACTCCAGGATGAGGCAACACGATCCCAAGTTCCTCTTACCCAGAACGATGGTTTTCAAGCAGCCAAACCAAGATTGGACTTGCAGACGCTGATCCAGAGATTCGATCCAGTGACGAATGACGTCAGCTTATACCTCGTTCTCTTCGAGCGACAAGCTCACAGAGCTGAGATTCCAAGGACTTTCTGGGCCTCTCATCTGATTGGTCTGCTGCCATATGATATTGCTCAGATCATTGCAAGAGAAGTCGAAGAAGTTGCACAAGATTATGAAAAAGTGAAACAGCTGCTTCTAAAGCGCTATAAACTCACTCCAGAAAAATTTCGTCAATTGTTCACAAAACATTCGAAATGTCAAGAAGGCACTTGGACAGATTTCGCCTACGAACTTAGGAATTACTTTCAAGGTTGGATTACAGGTCTCGAGATAACAACTTTTGAAGAATTGTCTGATCTGATGGTTACAGACCAGATTAAACGCCGTGTTCCACAAGAAGTCAAAGAGCACTTCATCGATGACTGAACACAAATAAAGACGACTACAGATCTAGTACAAAAGCTAGATGACTACGAGACGGTTCGTCCAAACAACAGAAATGACTCTACGTCGAATACCAAGAAGTGGTCCAGTCCAAGATTTAATACTGGAAACTTCAGAAAAGTGGCGCAGAATCCAAAGCCAAGGCAAAATGAAAGAAATCTTAATCCAGAGAACAAGCCTGCCATATACTGCTATGGATGTTCCAGACCTGGTTTCATAAAGGCAAAGTGTCCGACATGCTCTCCAACGGCGAGAAATGAGAATTTCCCTGCAAATTCACTTACCATGTACACTTGCCATTCCAAGATGTCCCCTATTGCACTGATTGATGTGTGCATATCCGGTGTACGAGCCAGAGTTTGTGCAGACACAGGTGCCAGCAGATCAGTCGCTGGTGAGATCCTCTACAACCTGCTGAAGAGAAAAGGAGTGGAGTTCCAGGAGACTTCTGTAACCATGACTTTGGCAAACGGTTACCAAACTACTGAAGAGGCTTGCACAGCCACGGTGTCCATTGAGGTTGAAAACAAAACAATAATTCTGGATCTCCTTGCCCTTCCAAATGCAAAAGGAAATCGAACTCTCTTAGGAACAGACTTCCTAGAAAAGTCGGAAATTGTTCTCGACATAAGAAACAAAAGGTGGAACTTTTGTGACAACCCTCGCCGAAAGGTTTATTTTGGGAATGACATCACATCGACGTCTCAGCAACCTGTCGAAACTCTTCCCATCAACAGCTGTAATCTCCGTGAAGAAGAAGGCGAGAGCTTGAACATCGAGCAAAGGCTCCAGGTCAATAATTTGCTTCAGGATTTCGAGGAAAGCTTCAAACCAGGGGGAGAGAGCACGACTTTCATAGAGCACCGCATTAATACGGGAACGCATGCTCCAGTCGCTTATCCACCCTACAGAGTTTCTCCTGCGAAGAAGGAAATATTGAAAAAGGAACTGGATGACCTCTTGCAAAAGAAAATAATCAAAGAATGCGAGTCGCCCTTTGCTGCTCCGGTGGTGTTGGTACCCAAACCAAATGGAAAAACAAGACTGTGTGTTGACTATCGCGGCTTGAATGCAGTGACAGTTGCAGACCACTACCCTCTACCACAGATCGATGACCTTATCCATGACGCCCGACATGTAACTTACATGTCCACTATTGATTTGAGGTCAGGTTATCACCAGGTGAGCGTGCATCCGGAGGATAAATACAAGACGGCTTTCACAACCCAGTTCGGAACGTTTAGATTCAACCGAATGCCTTTCGGGTTGAGAAATGCACCAGCTACATTTCAGAGGCTGATGGACAGATTTAAAAGTGGTCTGCCGGATGTAAAGATACTAGTCTACTTGGACGATATCATTGTCTTATCCGCTACCTTTGAAGATCACCTAAAAGACCTCAAGAAAGTTTTCCAACGACTTTCCCTGTTCAACTTGAGGGCAAATAGAGAGAAATGTCAATTCGCCTGCCCAAAGGTTAAGTATCTAGGTCACTGGATAACTACCAAAGGAATCGAAGTTGATCCAGAGAAGGTTGAGGCTATCCTGAAGATACCAACTCCGAAGAACGTCAAACAAGTACAATCCTTCCTACAGACCTGTTCTTGGTATCGAAGATATATTCCAAACTTTTCAGAAGTAGCAAGACCTCTTAGCAATCTTACTAAGAAAAATGTCATTTGGAATTGGGGAACAGAGGAAGAAACTTCTTTCAAGACTCTGAAAGAACTTTTGGTTAGTCCACCGATCCTTCGTCAAAGTGATCCAAGTCAAGCATACACTCTCCGAACTGATGCCAGCGGTTATGCCCTTGGTGCAGTTCTCTTACAAGGCACCGGATCTGATGAACATCCTATCGAGGATGCCATCCTATCGAGTTACTCATTAGTGCCGAAAGAAACTATTCGACTACAGAGCGCGAGGCTTTAGCTGTAGTTTGGGCTTTAAAGAAGTATCGTGCCTACATTGAAGGTCAAGAGATTACTGTTGCATCCGACCACCAACCTCTTAAGTGGTTAATGAGTTTGAAGTCTCCTACGGGACGATTAGCAAGATGGGCTCTAGAAGTTCAATCTTTCAATTTGAAGTTAGAGTATATCCCAGGAAAATGCAACGTGGTCGCTGATATGTTGTCAAGACCAGCTTGTCAGCATGCCGAACCTTCATGTGAACTGTGTAGCATACACATCGACTTTCCCTCACATACTTCAAAAGAGCTCCGAGAAGAACAACTTAAAGACCCAGAAGTTGAGAAGATAATTCGTTGTTTCGAAAGCAATGAGAAAAACGTAGACTTCGCCAACTGGACTGATCGTGGTTACCTGATGAATCAAGGTGTACTTTACCTATATGCACCAGACTCGGACAGTGACGAAGCACAACTGGTCATACCGGCTCAAGAAGTAAACTCCATCCTTAAAGATCATCACGATGCTCCAACAGCAGGCCACTATGGGGCCGAAGGAACATTCGATCGTATAGCAAAGCGCTATTATTGGACAGGTATGCGGAAGTTTATCACGGACTATGTAAAAAACTACATAGAGTGCAACAGATACAAAGCTTCAAACCAAAAGCCAGCTGGTTTGTTGCAAACTCCCGTTCCGGCCCAACGATTCGAGACTCTTGCAATCGATCTGTTTGGCCCATTACCAGAAAGCAGAGATGGTAAGAAATGGATATTCATCATCGAAGATGTCAACACTCGATGGGTTGAACTCTTCGCATTACCCACTGCAGCTGCGAAAGAGTGTGCTACTACACTACTGGAAGAAGTATTATTGAGGTACGGAATCCCACGTAGAATTATAAGCGACAACGGCACGCAGTTTGTGTCTGCCGTAATGCAACAACTTTGCTGCATGCTAGACATCAACCAAACGTTGACACCGGTCTATCACCCTCAAGCAAATCCGGTAGAAAGAAAAAACCGTGATCTTAAACCTCGTCTTGCAATCCTGGTTCAAGACGAACACCGATCCTGGTCTGAGAAACTGCCAGCAATCCGTTTTGCGCTCAACACAGCAAAGTGCCAATCAACTGGGCAGACAGCAGCATTTCTCAGCTATGGACGAGAATTGCGGACGACAGACGACGTGACTAACGACATCCGAGGAGTGATCGACAACGACAATTTCGTCCCTGAAATAACACCGTACCTTAAAAAATTCTCAAGATTCACAGCCCAGATCAAAGAAGTCATCGAAACCCAACAAGACAAAAGAAAAATCTACGCAGACAAAAGGCGTAATCCGGCTCCACCATATGCTCCAGGTGATAAAGTATATGCGACCCTGCATCCCGTCAGCAAGGCTGCCACTGGACAATCCAAAAAGTTTATGCCCAGACGAGATGGACCCTATGTCATCCTTACACAAAGATCACCATCCACATTCGAAATTGCCAGCCTGGACAATCCCCAAGTGCCCCTGGGCGTGTACCACACTTCTGCCCTGAAGGCCTACACCCAGGACCCCATCGAACGTCCTTGCAATCCGTTGCGAAAGCGAGGACGGCCACCAAACTTACCCAAAAGAACTGGTGCTGGCCCCTCGTCGGGACTACGTCGGAGCCAGAGGGAGAGGATGTAACCAGCGTTATTCATTTATGTTATTATCTTATATGTTTGTCCTATTATCATGTCCCCGTCACCTGTATATATTTTCATGTTCCCGTTACGTGTCTATATATTGTTCCCGTTATTACGATTGTAACGCCCTCTACATATGTTATGTCTTTCCCGCTGCGCAGGAAAGCTTCAGTCATGTAACTGCCTCTTACGGTGATGCGTATTTAAGGTTTCGTTCCTCCCCGAGATTATTGTAATGTTAGGCATATGTGATTAAAGATGTTTATGTTCTATCCTTGAATAGTTATTTAGTCAATACGCCTTATAGTTCTAATTTGAGTCAGTTCTAGTTGTTTTTATGACTGGTAATAGTTTATTCACTCTAAACGTATTTTAATGTAGTTAAATATAATATTTTATCATTTAAATTATAGATAATTAAGTGTTACTTAATTAAAAGTTAACAAATATGTTTTAATTATTGAAATAAAAATAATAATACATTTGTATTAATCTGGACTAATTAAAAATCACCATTATTGCTATGTTTTCTTTTTTTTAGGTTTAAAATACAATTTATAACTTAACTTCATATTTCCTTGAAACATTTTACAAGTATTATATCTATAAAAAGTCTTATTTTCTGCTCACAAAAAAGAGTTTCGCATTCCAGAGAAATCCTGAAACTGCTTAATACGCCATAAATACCACAATAAAAATAGGTATGCAGGAATTCCACACAAAGCATTTTGCCTATTCAACTATACATTACCACACTGCACCCATAGAATATGTGTTAGCACAAGAGTGTGAGTAATGCTCTTGTTTGCACATATCTCCGGTTGTGGTCAAAAGTGGTCTGGGATAAAAGTTTCCAAACTACAGAAAATTCGACTTGAGCCCATCACCTATAGGAAAGGCAAACCCACTTTGCCTTTCTTTCCCGTGGAGATTGCCCATGGGCTTTACAAGTTCCGTCGAGTTTGCAAAAAACCTGTTTGTTCACTCCTGGAACGTCTTTCTTTTCGTAGGGGAACCTAAATCTTTCCTGAATAAAAATTGAGTATTGCGTATCGATAAAAATCTGGGAGTAAGTTAGTGACAAAAGTATATTTAGACAGCTAATATCTACTGTAAAAATATCAGCTGTAAAAGTATTTTTTCGTCAAAAGAAAAGTTGTTTTAGATCAAATAAACTAAACGAAAATAAAATTCTGAAAAAGAAACATTTTATATGACTTATTAAAAAGTATATTTATTATCTTGTTTATCTGTTTTTTTCATTTTCAATGTATCTTTAGGTGTTGTAAAATCACACTGAATTGAAATTGTCTGTATATGTCTGCCTGAGTTAAAGCAAACCAATTTATCTGATATGGTAAATAAACTCATTTCATACTTTAGCCATTTTACATGTATCAATTAAACATGCCAATGGCAATGCTTCAATCATAATTTTTTAATAACTTTTTATGATATTTTTACTTGTATCCGCCTTCCAAATAAAAATATTAATAAAAGTAAAAGTACTTTTAAAAATATAATTATAAAAAACACTGTAGTTTGTTATTTTTCCTTTCAAAAAAGAATTAATAACTTTTGGACTTTTGGTTGCAGATTTGATATTAATATGTTAATCATATAGAAGTAGAAACAATACCATAATATGTTGTATGATTGAGTATAATTATATGTATCTAACAAAATAGTAGTTTGATAAATAATTAATTAGCTTAATCTTATCATATATATAATATTATTGATAATATTATATTTGATAACCGTTAACAATATTACAAGCAGACAAGACATACGAAGCTAATAATTTTATTTTAAAATAAAATGCGCATATTATTTTTTTAATTACCAACCGTTGACCTTTAGATACAAGTAACATAGCGTTATTAGTTGGATTAACGTAAATTTCTTAAACATGATAAGTAAATTAAGGAATACATATAAGCAAATTAAGGAAAGTGGGATGTATTATTTTCTTCTTGGATATCCTAATAGGAGATAATATTAAATCAACTCAAACAACGAATTGGTTTTGTGATTTAGTATATTTCTGATGTGTAATGTTTATAGAAAAAACTTCAATTTGTCATATTTTAAGGATGTGTAAGCAGTTTTCTGAAATAAAGATTAATAATATATTAATGCAATTAAAACCATATTATCCATTAAAACATTAAGTTACCATAAACTAAAAAAAATAAAAAAATAATAAAGATTAAAATATAATTGTAATTTATTTTAAAGAAAACTAAAACATTATATATGCATATGAATTTAATTTTATGTTTGCGTTTACTCAAAAAAAGTCAATTTTATTCATATATAATAATCAAAGTCAAAAATACTTCAAAAGAAGTTAAAGTGATTTTTAAATATCATCTATAAAAAGTCGATATATTCTTACTTCTAAGAAAATGCTGATATACTTTCAACTAATCTGGCAAACTGACGCTTGAAATTGGAAGTTCCCCTCCAAAATCCCTTTCAAATCAAATTTCTACGCTTTTCTTCAAATGTATTGCTTCCAAAAGTTAAGTAGTCGCATTTTCTTGATCCCCCTCCCAACTACATCCTCCGAGAGGTATACCAAAAGATAAAAGTCCATATAGATATATACATAAAGTGTGATCCGATCCGTTACTATCTATTGTTTGCCCGTGGGAAATATAAAAACCGCGAAGTCTATTTCTTGCATCGGCGGTTCGAGTGGTCAGCAGAAAATTTCAGAGTTCTCCAAGACCCAAGATCATGTCACTCCTAATATGATATATTTTTGTCCCTGGGAATATTTCTTCTTTGTTATATCTTGTTGAATGGCCGCGGGCAAGTTGAAGTGTATTTTGGGAATACGGCTCTTGGAACTAACAAGGTTGGTTCTTGATTTCGCGCTGTAACAATGAAGAAGGGTATTAAGGAGGTTCGGATAGCAAGTAATCGTTAGATCTATAGAGCTTAAGGAAGGGCGAATGGTTTATGTGTATTTGAAAGATTTTATTAGATATGAAACAATAGTTTTGTATATTTATTATAAAAAGTAAAAATGCATGTGTAAAATATTAAAAAATATATGATTTTTAACTGTATATAAACAATTGTTTTGATATGATCTATTTCTTAAAATTTGTAATTAACATGTTAAGGGGGTTGTGAGATACATGATTATCCAAAAATATTCAAAAATATTGTATTGCTGTAAAACAGATAATTTTATTTGTTATCGAACTACACTAAAATTATATTTCTACGTTAGGTGTAACTAATTTTTTTGTGAATCAATGTCAAACTTTGGTACAAAATTGCCTGAATACTTAGCTTTCAACTCAATTTTCTCAGTGATAACTTTTTCACATTTGAGCAATTTTAAATTAATACAAATTCAGATATATTTGAAGAAAAAGCTCCAAATTTTCTATAGTGTATTTTCAAATATATTACTTTAATTTGTCGTTAGTGATTAGTAATATAAAATTATTTTGATATATTAAAAATCGTTTGTCTAGTGAAACCAGAGATATTTGTTTTCGATTTTTTTTAATTATTTTGCAGATAACAAATATTTGTGAAGACAGTTTTGTAAACACGTTCTTTTGTTTATAAAAAGGCTAACATATAGTGTTTCAAAAAATATTTCCGAGACTTATTATATATCAAAAATAAGAAACATCATTTTTCTGTATTTTTTTTTTATTTTAAAAGAAAAATAAATATTTAAAAAATGTTGGATCAGGTGTTTATATTTATACGCTTTGTACACATTTGTGGAAAAAAATATTATGATATATGCAAAATTAAATTTAAAAAAAAGTAAAATTTTCTCCATACCCCTTAAATCAAGTTAATTAAAAAAAAACTAACTTCTAGCAGGTTTTCATTTGGACATAATATTAAATTAAAAAATTATTTTAAAATATGCTTTATATTAATCAATATTATTATATACATACCATCAATCAGGACAATTTTGCCAAGTGGGTTAAGTTTTCCGGTTCAAGTTACTGAACCAACCAAACATTTAATCTTCATTATCAAGTCTTTATCGTTTAGTCCACAAATTTAGCATGGCGTTTTAAAAAACAGGCAAATTTGCTTCTGTTGGGGGTACTTCTTTTTTTGAGCGTACACGATAGTTTGGGCATAAAATGTAAATGAATGCCGTTTTTATTTAAATTCTTTCTGAAAAAGTTTTAGTGGAGTCTAAGAAAACCTAAATTATAAGAAATAAACTATTTTATAATTTAAACTTTAATACCTAAACTGAATGTTATCTACATCAAGTTGCTACTAATATGATATGAAGTATGTAAATTAACAGTAGCATAAATTTTGGAACTCGTAATGAACCTGCAATGCATGGTAATTAACATGCAAATATATGAGGATTAACAACAGTAACTCATAATCTTCGATAATTTAATAATTTTCGATACTGCGTATATATATATATATATATATATATATATATATATATATATATATATATATATATATATATATATATATATACTTATACATAAAAATCAAATGGCACAACACATAGCCAATAGGAACGTTTCTTCCTACTGGGAGAAGGAGCACACTTCTCAACTCTCGATTTGTTTGTTTTGATACGGCGTTGGCTAAACGGCATGGGTTTTGATACGATTTATACTGTATGGTGTTTTTTAAATCTCATTAATTGTTGCTCTGATTGGGGGATTGAATACATGGTCAGATCCAACATTTCCGATCAAGAACAATTGGTCTTAATATTATTGTTTTCGTCAGAGCGATCAAATAAACTTTCGGCGTGTGGAAGATCGCAGTAGCAATGGTACACTGCTGATTGTAATCAAGATTAATAAAAATGCTTTATTTTGCACAATCATGACTGGTAGTAGAGCTGGAAATGCATGTATTTCCAGAATAGCATTGAATACCAACGACAACAAAGAATTGCTATTTCTTCTCCGTCGAACAAAATGCATTAACCGATTACCCTGAAAACCCAACACAACTGGCTTTTATAGCCAAGAACGTGTTTGAGGCCGATTTCATTGCCAATAAAAGAACTTCCTCCAGCAGGGTTGTTGAAAGGGCTGGGTGCAAAAAACCAGTGTGTCTGTTCAATGCATGTCAACAACATGCCTGAATCAACAGTAGACATAAAAATTCATATGTTAGGTTAACTTACTAAACACCGAGTGCTTCATATCCACTTCTTCCTCTTTACATACATTAATACATTTACAAATTATTTTTTAGAAAGCTGAATATACAATTTTAGGCTAAAATGTAGTGAACGGTACCAACTGGCAAATTTTACGATATTCCGGGGGTTGGCGGAGCGTCAGCGGAGCAGGGGTCAGAGCCCCCTATTATATAAACAGTGTTCACTTTAGAAATAAAAAAGGGCAGGGCGCTGTTGGCGGTAAAAGGGCACCCCGTTTTTGAAAAAGCACTTCTTGTTTTTAATGGGCACTTTTTTTAAAAAATTGAGGTTAGCGTGGCCAACCGTAAATATATCGGACACGTCACCAAACAAAAAAAATTCCGATTTGTTGATTGATATTACGCTATAGTTGCATATTGGGCTGTTGGTGACGATTCGGGGATTATTTTGAAGGAAAGACCCGTACAAAATTGTGTGATGTCCTTCTATGAAGATACTACTTAAAATCCAAAATTTGACACTTTAAAATTAATGTTTTCGCTAAACACCAAATCTTTAAGTTGCCCTAATCAGACCCCTTACAAAACTGATGAAAAGGCTACTTAAATCTAAAATTTGGTAATAAAAGGCCTAATATTGTAAACAAACCATCTTCACTTAAAAAAACATTGCATTTCATATGCGAGTACAGGCAACCAACAGGATTTGTGAAATGCCCCGTGCTCGAAATAACCGCGGAACATCGAGATTGCACAACACGCGTAGTTAAAAGGAGTTAGTTTTTCTACTGTCATAATTCACTTAATTCCAATTTACACACACATATTTTTTAATCGATGCCTTTTTTAAAAAAAGTTAGGGAAGCAAGGACACTTGAGCTTGACTGAAAAAGGGCAAGAGGGGCGGAATGTTTTCAAAAGAGGGCGGCATTTTTGAAAAAAGGGGCGAGTGCGCTATCGCGATGAAAAAAAGGCGGGCAGGGCGGGCTGCCCTTCAAAAAACGCCTAGAATGAACATATATATATATATATATATATATCTTATATATAAAGCTGAAATCTCCAAAATATGTCCGGATGTTGGTTTGTCAGTATATTATACGTTCCGTAACTACAAAACGCAGAGCTTTGAAATTCACAGAATAGTTAGTTCAAAAAATAAGAATTTTAACGTGACTATTTTCAAGTCTCTGCGATGTTCCATTCGAATGTTATGACATTTTTTAGCGTATCCCAGCAAAGTTTCATGAAGTGGCAACGGTAAAATCTGTTAAAATCAACGGAGAAAAGCGAAAATATTATAAAATAATTATGAATCAATTGGAATGCCGATATTTACACGAAATACTCCATAACTACAAAACGTAGCTTTATGAAATTTACAGAGAAATTTACTTGAACAATTTGGCATATTTTGTGATAATTTTTAACTTTCAACGATGTTCCATTCGTATATTATAACTATTTTAATGTATTCCATTGACTTAACTAGGATGAAAATATCGTTTGCAATTTAAAATAAAATATTTCGTTATTGACTCTATAAAAATGACGTCATGCGTTTTGTTTGATTTAATAATTATTGAAAAACGACCGCACATTGGGCATTTTGCTACAATACGGAACCATTCAAAAATTTAATCAACCAGAATTTTATCTTAGGGAAATGGTTTAGAATTGTATTAAAATTTTATAATTGTTTTATCTCTATTGTTTTGTTTTTTGTATACAGGTTCATTGTAACTATATTTAATTATCTTAGATCGAACTTTTAAAACAATTAATCCAAAAAAGCGAGTAATTTGTGTATGAACGTCCATTTTATTTATTTGAAAAATATTTTATGCAAGTATTTTTTTTAATTGTACGAAGCTTAGTTTCACTGTGAATTTTCAACTCTATATGACTTTTTAATGTTATTAAAGAATAAAATTCCACAGATACCAAATGATAATTGAGAAAATAAATATTTTATTTAATGTGCCAAAGAATATTTCCTTTTAAAACATTAAATGGCGATCATTAAGAATTAAATGTTCTGAATTGTTGTTCTGAATGATTGAAAGTACATGGTGAGTTATAATATACTGCACCGTTGGCTAAACTATCGCCAAATGGGCTTTAATTTCCTGTGGAAACTTACTAAATATTTATATGACGGGTATTTTTCGACGGGTATTTGCAATAACAATAGAATCACAAAATAAAAAAATTAATAAAAATGGTTTAACAAAATAAGTAAATACGAAATTTTTAATACATTCATACGGAAATAAAAAAAATATTCTTAAAATTAAAATAGGTGGTTATTTTTCTGTAATAATAGCATTCATGACAAATCTTGGGCATTTGACATAATAAAAGATGAGAGAGTGGAAGGGGGTTAAAAATCCGCACGTAAAAAACGTCTGACTTTCGTCTACACGATAGTATATTATTTATATCCATCGGCTGATTTCACTTGGAGTTAAGGATTTTACCAATGTCGTTTTTTATTATGGGATTTCATGCAACTATGTACCGAAACTACCCATACCGAAAGGAAATTCCTATTAATTTCTAAAAGTATTTTTGTGCAGGAATGTTTAATTTTTAAAACTCCATACCTTTTGAGAGATAAACTAGAAATTATAGGATTTTTATCGGTGTATTAGCAACCATGTAGTATACATATATTTTTACTTTTTTAACTTCTAATTTATTAAAAATAAAAATATTTAAAATTATAAAAAAACAGCTTTAACTTTTTTAAGGGGACTTGGTACCCTTTGATTTGTGAAAATCGATGAAAATATCAATTTTTCTTTTTTTTGCTTAAAATATGCTCTTATACCTAAAGTTCACTATTACAAAGTTTTGAAACGATCTGATAATTATAAATGTAATAAAAATGCGTTTTATTACTTTCACAGCACTTAAAATGCTACGTCCATTTCGATGTTTACATTTTTGACGCAACAGCTTTTCGTCATTTATTTAAAGAAAAATCAGCTAAGAACAAGTTGAACGTGTTTATCTGTGACTGTATCTATCACATCACGAGTTTCTTTACTTTTTTTACCGTGGTTTGATATAATTTTAAATTTGAAGGTACTAGGAGACGTATTTGCCAAATGCGACGTATTTAACAAATGTAATACATGTTTTTGCTATTGCCAAAGCCTATTCTAAAGTGTTTTATGGTAAGGATTATGTATGTTCAATGAATTCAGTTGTATTAGTATGGTTTCTAATACAAAATTAGTGTAAAACAATATTTTAAACATTATTATTTTGATTTTAACAGATTTTTCTCAAAAATTTAGTTTTATTATTATTTTGAAACTGAGTACATAATAGTGATTTAATGTACTCCTATTAAATAATAGAAACCGGAATTTTATATGTATGCAAGTAGTTATAAAATTAATTATGTGTGAAAAAAATATCAAATGTATTCATCGAGTTATTTGGATTTGAAATGTTTAAACTGATTTATTTTAGTTTGTGTTTTTTGCATATGCCACGGTATTTAAAATAAGAATACTTTCTCAGATATTATTCAAATGACTTGATTTTTTTTCTGAAATACCAGTATAACCTATTTAAAACAATCAAGGATGGGTTTTGCAAAATAATGAAAAGAAAAAAAATTAAAAATTAAAAAGTGGACTAAACCATGTTTTTTTCAATTTTTTGACATATACATCGACATTTTATTTTTTTTCTCAAGAACTAAATCAGTAATTTAAAATTCGATCCTTAAAGTTATAAAGCATAGTATAGTGAATGTAAGAAAAAAAAATCTTTACAAAATATTAAAAACTGAAAAAGAAAAACCATTTTTAAAAAAGTTCAATTTTTAAGAAAAAAATTAAATTTTGAAAAATATACTCATAAAAATATTTTTTTTGTTGCTAAAATCATGTTATATAATAGAAACCTTCAATAATATGTGCAAAATATCTATGTAAATTATTTAATAAAAAAAATTATTCCAAGGGTACCGAGTCCCCTTAAGGGGGAATTCTAAAATGGTATATGCGATTATCCCAAGGAGGAGAGGAAATGTATATATTTTCAGTTATTTGTCGTTATTTTATTTACCTCCGTGCGAAGAACGAGTACTTTTGCTAGTATATATATAAAACTGAATAAACGAAATGATATCACATACTGCAACAATAATTAAGGATTCCAAAGCACATCGTCGTATCTCAAGCATTATATTTCTGAATACCGCACAATAGCCCCACTAAGGAAAAGACGCCGATACCCCCCGTTCCAATCCGTCCCCTTTCTGTTATTCATAACGTCCATTAAACACGATCCACAGAAGAGGGAAGAAAAACAGTCCGAATGTTTCGAGACAACTCCCACCCTATCGATTCGGGGCCGTCAGTAAGTGCTCTCCCCTGTACTGACTCCAGATTTGTTCCGACACAATTGAGGCGCTGTTAACGACCGTCCACGTGAAACAGGCACATAATGAACAAAAGAGGGCCAATGGACGTCCCTGAAATTTGAACGTGGGCTCCGTCGGTAATTGTGTGTCTTCGAGGATCTTAGTTTGGGGGGGAAAAGGTTTTTGTCTTATCGGAAAGTAGTTTTAGTTTGTGGGATAGTTTGGAGATTTGTATTGTGGGTTTAAGTATAATCTTAATTCAAATTCTGATAAAAATCCGAATTTTGTGGTGGAATCTTAGTTTTGTAAATTGTGATTCGAGAAATGAACTTTAAAGTCTCTTCCGTATATTGTTTTTCAGAATATTTTAATGTCATTTAAAATATCTCCTATAAAAAAATGTCAATTGCGAAGCTTGTTTTCAAATACTTTTTTACTCAGCAATAATATTTTCCAGTCTTTACTTCTAAAAAGAGAATGTCGAAATTGTCATCTTGTAATGTAATATTTTCAGACATTCTTTTGTTAAGTCATTCTTATTATGGTCATTAGTATTGCACTAGAGAAAAAAGAACTATATTACAACTATGTATGCGATTTACAACTATGTACTGTCCTATTTTTAAACATTGAATTTTTCTAACTTTGTCAACTTAAAACAACTTATGTTGGTTTTACTAAATTGCGAAATTAATTTGGAATTATTCACCGATTTGGGGAGATAAGTAGGTGTTCAGATAATAAAATAAAAACTTCATAGCTCTATACAGTAATAAACAAGTAGATATAAAGTAATATATGAATTTCAAAGTATTTTTTTTAATTATAATTATATAATTCAATGAAAAATAAAATACAAATGTATAATGTTCACAATGAATTTCAAATTAAAATTATTTTTATTCTCCTTTTATAAATCAAATTTGGCGCCTTGCTAATGCTAGTGTCCTAGTCAGCAGATTTTGTCCCTTGGACATCTACAATCTTGGTATTTAGAAACCTTTTATAATAGTATAGTTATGTTGGTTGCAATAAACCCAATACGTCTACCTTCATTGACAGTTGAATAAAGATGTGTATATATTGAATATTATTAAAATATTCATTAGAAATAATTATTTCATTTATTACTACAAAATGAATTTTTAAGAAATAAAAAGCGGTCTCTTATTTTTAAAAATTTTCATTAGCACAAACTAAGTAAATATTATAAAACTAAAATATAATATTTCGTTATTTATTTGATTGAGCATCCCAGTAAGTTATGCACTATCTCAAACATTTTCTCAAACAACAAAAAAAGATTAAAATAAAACGAAACTAGCGAATTTAAATTTCCAGAAATATATTAATCAGTATATATTAAAATGCATACCTTCACTAAACTTTTAGTTAACATTTTTATTTAAACAGTTAAAGTTTACATAGCAAAGTTTTGCATGTTTTACTAGAGTCAATATAAAATAGTACATATTTGTTTATATATCAGATGTCAAATATATAGATTTAGTATTATGTAAATATTAAAGTTTCTCAATTATAAAAAATATGATATATATTAATTGACATTAACTTCCATGGAAGTCATATTGGCTCTTATATATTTATTAAATTTAAATTCGCACTTCCTTTTACCTAATTAAAATAATTAGTTTATTTTGAAATTCAATACATTTTAATGGAAAAAAAAGTTTTTCAGAAATGGATATAGAACTGTAAAATAATAAGCTGTGCTAAGTTACAATGTTTACTACATATTCAATAAGTTCTAAATCACATTAGGTTTAAAAATGCAATTTAGAAATACCTTACATAAAAAGTTGTCTTTATTTCTTATTTTAAATTAAATTACGAGCTATTTTGATTCGGTATAAAATACTTACTGAATATTAAATAAGTTTCTAAATCCCATTAGGGTCGGAAATGTACTCTATAAATACTTAACAAAAAATCGTCGTTTTCCGTATTTCCGATGTGAAATTAAATTCTCAGAAAGTTTGATTCGAAATGTATACAAAGTTGGTGTCACTCTTAAATACTTTAAGGTAATGTAATTTCACAATTTATATGTGTGATACAAGGAAAGGTAAATTTCAACACTTTAAAATGTAAAATTGTTGAATCTTAGTGAGTGAACACACATGCCAAAGTCCTGCCAGAAAAACCTTCTGGAATCACTTTGTACATAGTACATCCCATAAATCATTGGGTTTTGCTGTCAATAAGTCTGCTTTGTATTCTGTTTGATCTATTCATTTTGATCTTAGAATCGTGAATTAAACAGTAATTTGTCGAAAATATCACTACTAACAAGTGCAAAGTAGGTTTCACAAGCTCAGATTGCATTTCTTATGTAGAAAATTTCCGAATCGTTAAATAATTAATTTTTTTTTACCTTTTTTCATTTTGTTAAACTGTTTTTTCTTCTTTTTGTGCACTAACTCAGATTATTCTTAACTTTTTTATGGTATAACTGGCTGATATACCAGAATGATGGTAAATGACTTTATTCGATCGTTACTTTTATACGAAATTTGAGTACGTCATCGCTCATTTACGATGCAATTGCACTGAAAAAACCGAATAGGTTCATGTACTCATTTTAAGTACTTTTTTTAAATCTTATGTAATATTTAGAATAAATAGAAACTTTATCCTTCAAATTACTCAAAAATATCCATAACTTAACATCCAAAACAAAGCTAAACATTGCTATTCAAAATAATAACCAAAAAAAAACACCCTACACATTATTTAGTTCTCCCATATCCCTGAATTACATCATTTCTCAGAGAAGAACCCCCTAAACCCATTTTTCTATTTTTACCTACTTTCACTAAAGCACGTTTCTCACATCCAAGTGACCTAAGTCCGAAATGGGCTTTGTGTAACCTGCCGGCCTTTCACCCCACCCCCAGCACCGGCCCAGCAGATTATTCATAATTTTTTTATGGTATAACTGGCTGATATACCAGAATAAAGGTAAATGACTTTATTCGATCGTCACTTTTATACGAAATTTGTGTACGTCATCGCTCATTTACGATGCAATGGCACTAAAAAAACGGAATAGGCTCATGTACTCATTTTAAAATACATTTTTTTAAAACGTATGTAATATTTAGAATAAATAGAAACTTTAACCTTGAAATTACCCTAAAATATCCATAACTTAACCTCCAAAACAAAGCTAAACATTCCTATTTAAAATAATAAACCAAAAAACCACCCTACACATTATTTAGTTCTCCCATACCCCTGAATTACATCATTCCTCAAAGAAGAACCCCCTAAATCCATTTTTCTATTTTTACCTACTTTCACTAAAGCACGTTTCTCACATCCAAGTGACCTAAGTCCGAAATGGGCTTTGTGTAACCTGCCGGCCTTTCACCCCACCCCCAGCACCGGCCCAGCAGTGTCTTGAACGTTCCATCACGTGGGAACCAATCCTTTGTCGATATAGGCTACTTTCTTCCTGCGCCCATTAATCAGGGAAGGAAAAAGAGAAAAGTCCTAACTGCATTGCCCCTGATCCCCCTTCCTGGCGAAGTTTCTTTCTTTTCGGCCCCTAAATATTTTAGTCGTGATTAGTTGAAGGGATACACATGATTCTCTTTTTCATTGATGGGGGAAGCTTTATTTGCTCGCTGTAGTACAATGGGATTCGGGGTCTTGAGTTGACATGTTGGTATTTGCGCTGTGCGAGTGGCACTAATCAAGTTCGGGTGGCCCTGTTGTAAAAATAGTTTACGTATAAAAGAAATTTGATTATAGGGTCTACAAACGTCTTAACTTTTATGCATATGTAGTTTTATACGCCGAATAGTTTTACATTTTTGATAAAAATATATATACACTGTTAAAAATAGGTACTCAAAAATATGTAAAATATACTCATATCTGAGAACATTCGAGGCTTATCATAGCTCCGAAAACAGAAGCTTCATTTTTGAAGAAGACATGTTCTCAAAAATGGGTAAAATTAATAAAAAGAGCAGTTGCATGCCTACGTAGGCTGGTTTCATAAATCACTTTCAGTAAATATCAACAATTATAACCACGAGTTATCGGGAATCGAACCCAGATTATCAGGCGCCGCAGCCCAGTTGTAAACCGTTGTGCTCACTTTCTATTTAAGTAATTGACATCAAATAATGTAGAAAACCATCTTCTGAACAACTATTTTAAGTATTACCCTTTGTTAAGATGGTTTGAACAAAAGCTGAGATTAGCAATATTAAACCACACTCCTCATTTTTGAGTAAATAAATTTGAGTACGTCATCGCTCATATACGAAACAATTGTACTCAAAGAAAAACGGGTATGTTCAGCTACTCATTTTTAAGCATATTTTTTTACAGTACATCTACAAGAAAAGTCCTTAATTTTATCCTTACCACGTTTGTTAAATATTTGTTAATGTTTACATATAAACCACATTTGTGTATAAGCGTTATGTAAATGCGTGACAGTTTTTAAGAGTACACATATGAATTCTTAGAGTAATGTTAAAAGTTGGTTTAAATTTAACAAATTAAAAATAAAACGATTAAATTAATATAATATAAAGAATCATTATTTATTTTTAAAAATGTTTTTAATCCTATTATTTATCATAATAACATTCTTAACTTACTATTCTTTTTCGAAAGACTTGAAATATTTTTTTAATTTGAACATGTGGATATGTTAAAATTATACCATTGGGACGGTTGCTTAAATTAATATTACATTAATAACTAATTTCTAGTTATATTACTATTAAATATTATAAAAAGTCGGTTCTTAAAGCAAGTGCAGTCATTTTTATTTTTTTGAAGTATTAATAATGATTTTCTTAAATATTTAATATTTTCATAATAATTAAAATGTCTATTTATATAATATTGTATGTTTTAAAATACACAATTTACATTTTGTATGTAACAAAATACTTAAGTACATTTCATATATAAACATATATAAGCTATTTTATTGTAAGACTATTTTGAAAAATATAATTGAGATACTGAGAAACTGTTTATACGTCTCTGAATATTTCATTTTAAAGAATTTAGTGAACCTTAAATTTAAATAAAAACGCAAAAAATAGCAAAAATCTAACTTCTTCCATAACGTTAAGATAAATCATATCCACGATTCACATGAATAACAAAGTTAACTCCCGTAATATAATTTACAAAAGTAAACAAACATTAAATTAAACTTCAAAAGCGTTGACTTTATAAATTATGAAATTTACGCAATATAAAGGAGGACAAGAAAAATAAGATCAATAAAAGAGGAGCTAAAGCGGATTTGGTCTTTACAAAAAGTGCAGCAATAATGAAAAGAGTTCCCGCCCTTTTCGGCTGACTGCATTATTCTCAAAAGATCGTGTTTTCAAAAGGAATGCAGCTTAGAGAAAAATGCAGGAAATGGTTTGGGGGCCCTTATTGCTTTTTTCCCATGATATTTATTAATATTTCAACGCCATCCAAATAGAGATTTAAATTCCATCTTAATGCCCGGAGAAGGCAAAATGTCTTACGGACAAAGAAGTAAAAACGTAATTAATAGGGGCGTGTCTTGAATGGAATTTATTAGTCAGACAGAAAAGGTTTCGGAATATGATATCGGTTAGAGTATGGCATTTGATTATCGAAAATTATATTCAAATTTTAATTTTTAAGAATTACAATTTTGTAAAGGTTTTGACAAATTTACTCTAATGTATCGTTTTTTAGAATATTTCAATATATCCGAACGAGCAGATGAATATATATTTTGAGTAATGAAGTATTATATCGCTTTGATGGTTGAACATATAAGAATTTAATGATATATTTAAATTGAATAAAGTTAATTTGTACCTACAATGCGAATGTGTTTTAAAATGTATTGCCAAGTAGTGCGAGTCCAAAACGAAAGTTCCGAGAAAATAGTGTGTGAAGCTTGCAACTCACCTTGTAAGTGTATTGACTGTAAGTGAATTGTGTGTGTTTGACATCCACTTTATTATATAGCATCCTAATGAACTTTAAGCCATACCTTGACTTATGACTTAAGGATGGGGGCTCCAGTTGGAGCAAGCACTGCGACCGGAGGTCTATTGTACTTTCCCCTGGAAGTAAAATAAATCTTTGATCACTTAAGAAAAAAAATCCGTAGCAGAAGCAAAATTCAGCAATGATCTAACAGGAATATCCTGGAGCTCCCAAGGTTCAAGTAAGTGACGTCCCAAGTGCTCGAACCTATGGGCAGAATAGAAGTCACAGTCACAGAGAATATGTACAACAGTTTCATCATTATTCCTACATCCTCTACACAAAGGGTCATCTTTAACCCTCATAATAGTTAGATGCCTTCTGAGAGTACAGTGTCCAGTTAGTAATCCAATAGCCCTACGAATACCAGAGCGATGGAGCTTTAACAGATCCTTATGACGAGAGCTAGGACATCCACTATTTAGTTTTCTAGCTTATATCTGGTCTGATGCGCTGTGCCAGTCATTGTACTGTAGATTCCTAAAAATAGAGAAGACAGTACCTCTGATAACTTCATTAAAGATACCTAATGCTGGCTCAGGACCAATAAAGGGGGAAAAAGAGCCTAGTCTGGCCAATTCATCTGCCATTTCATTTCCCGGAATGCCCGAGTGTCCAGGAACCCAAAATAAGGAGACTTTATTACTCACAACTAGTTTGCATAGGTTAGAGTAATAGTCCCAGACCAGTAGTGAGGTGAAATTAGTTTTCTGAAGAGCCAGGAGGGCAGCCTGGCTATCTGAGCCATACCACTAGCTGCATTATCTACTGCTTGATAACGAAAAATGATGTTAGTTCCTTTTTAGATTTTTGGTACTTTCACTACTTGGCAAATAGCCAGCCGTATAGTATAGATACATTAGAAGCACAACCGAAAAATAGCATTGATATTGCAAAATAGCATTATATTAGACAAGTTAAAGTCAAATAAAAACCATGTTTGTCAGTTGACAAAAAATTATTGTACTTCAAGGTTTTAAGATAAATTAGTAACATTAAAAATATCTCAGGATATACGTAATTATTAATAATTGTGCTACATGTCTTTTAACTTCAGGTTTTTTTTCTAATTTTTTTTAAGCTTGTGGATATAAAAAAAGTCTTTATGTTGTGTTTAAATTTTAAATGAAATGTTTGTATAAAATAAAGTAAATTTAACAATCACCAATTTACATTAATAAAACCTTTTTTTTTTTTAAATATACATTATTTACTTCTACTTGGAAATGCAAAATGTTGGTAAATACCATTTTGAAACTAAGCCTTACATTTGCAGTATACCTAGTCATTTTTTTGTTGTAAATTGTATTCTACTAGAGACATAAACTAGTTAAATGGAGATGTATTTTTATCTTCAATGTTTAAACATACAGTATAGGGAGATTTAGTGTAATGATTCCACTTCTTAATTTTTTACATTGTTCGATTCACAATGCTTATTGCATTAGTTGCATTGGTTACCATCTCGGTTAGTTGTTTTCCGGTCCCAGCTACTCAGGTCATGTTTCTAGTTTATGTTCAAACTATATAAACACCCAAAAAGTTGCTAGTTTTAAAGTTTTATTCATTAGCAAATATTGCCTCTTCACCTAGTCTAGTATTCCTAAAAGAAACATGCAACGTGCCGAACACTGACATATTGGTAAAAACATCGATCTATTATAGAATCGTACACTGCTGCACAATTCTCGTTCCTTAATGCAAAGTCATCGAAATTTATCGCTTTACAACAGAGAGCAATACGAACGTGACAAAAAGGATCTTTCTCGAAAAAGTTACCAGGGAAGAATACGTCATGGTAATTGGATTTCAGCTCAAACCTGAGTTGATTTAGAGCCGACGCCATGGGACGTGGAACTGGGAGGGAATAACTGCAGAATTGATCTTGCTGCTTCGAGACGGGACTTTACAGTGAATTCATTTTTTTTTTGCGTGTTACTCCGCAATCTGGAATCCTGCGAATGAAAAGAGCATGACAGGTCTGCAAGAAATAGTATCAAATAGAAGTTTCAGGATTCTTCGCATACTTCGGGGAATATCTGTGAGGAAAAAGTGTGTGTATGTGATTTTGAATACAGAGACAATGTATGGAATAATTTCAAAAAAGTTCAACATAAAGATTGCAACATATGACTTCTGTATTTATATTAATATTAAAAAATATATTTTTTATTGTAAAACTAAACAACTGTGTAGTGGCATATTTGATATAAGCCCGTATGTTTATATGTTAAATGTAGAAAAAAGAAAAAAATGCTTTATTACAACGTTGGCAAAAACCTTTCGAAAGAACAGGTGTGTGTAAAAAACGCGATTTGACGGACTTTGATTGTGGGTGCTTGGAACCGTGGAGTTGATCATCAGTTTCGCATACTTCGGGGAATATCTGTGATGAAAAAGTGTGTGTATGTGATTTTGAATACAGAGACAATGCATGGAATAATTTCAAAACGTATTTTTCAACAAAAAAAAAGTGAAACGTAAAGATTGCAACATATGACTTCTGTATTTATATTAATATTAAAAAATGTTTTTTTTTGTAAAATTAAAGAACTGTGTAGTGACATATTTGATATAAACTCGTATGTTTATATGTTAAATGTATAAAAAAGAAAAAATGCTTTATTACAACGTTGGTAAAAACCTTTTGAAAGAACAGGTGTGTGTAAAAAACGCGATTTGACGGACTTTGATTGTGGGTGCTTGGTACCGTGTAGTTGGTCATCCGTAAAACCGCTGCATTTGGGAAATGTTCAAGTGCAGCTGTAGTGTATAGTATCAAAATAGAAGTTTTAGGATTCTTCGCATACTTCGGGGAATATATGTGATGAAAAAGTGTGTGTATGTAATTTTGAATACAGAGACAATGTATGGAATAATTTCAAAAAAGTTCAACATAAAGATTGCAACATATGACTTCTGTATTTATATTAATATTAAAAAATGTTTTTTTTTGTAAAATTAAAGAACTGTGTAGTGACATATTTGATATAAACTCGTATGTTTATATGTTAAATGTATAAAAAAGAAAAAATGCTTTATTACAACGTTGGTAAAAACCTTTTGAAAGAACAGGTGTGTGTAAAAAACGCGATTTGACGGACTTTGATTGTGGGTGCTTGGAACCGTGGAGTTGATCATCTGTAAAACCGCTGCAT
This sequence comes from Troglohyphantes excavatus, assembly GCA_963932185.1. Lineage (NCBI taxonomy): Eukaryota > Metazoa > Arthropoda > Arachnida > Araneae > Linyphiidae > Troglohyphantes > Troglohyphantes excavatus. The sequence goes on from OZ010675.1 coordinate 32,463,592, forward strand.
TTGGAAAATGTTCAAGTGCAGCTGTAGTGTATATTATCAAAATAGAAGTTTTAGGATTCTTCGCATACTTCGGGGAATATCTGTGATGAAAAAGTGTGTGTATGTGATTTTGAATACAGAGACAATGTATGGAATAATTTCAAAACGTATTTTTCAAATAAAATAAGTTCAACATAAAGATTGCAACATATGACTTCTGTATTTATATTAATATTAAAAAATGTGTTTTTTTGTAAAATTAAAGAACTGTGTAGTGACATATTTGATATAAGCTCGTATGTTTATATGTTAAATGTATAAAAAAGAAAAAAATGCTTTATTACAACGTTGGTAAAAAACTTTTGAAAGAACAGGTGTGTGTACAAAACGCGATTTGACGGACTTTGATTGTCGGTGCTTGGAACCGTGTAGTTGGTCATCAGTAAAACCGCTGCATTTGGGAAATGTTCAAGTGCAGCTGTAGTGTATAGTATCAAAATAGAAGTTTTAGGATTCTTCGCATACTTCGGGGAATATCTGTGATGAAAAAGTGTGTGTATGTGATTTTGAATACAGAGACAATGTATGGAATAATTTCAAAAAAGTTCAACATAAAGATTGCAACATATGACTTCTGTATTTATATTAATATTAAAAAATGTTTTTTTTTACAAAATTAAAGAACTGTGTAGTGATATATTTGATATAAGCTCGTATGTTTATATGTTAAATGTATAAAAAAGAAAAAATGCTTTATTACAACGTTGGTAAAAACCTTTTGAAAGAACAGGTGTGTGTAAAAAACGCGATTTGACGGACTTTGATTGTGGGTGCTTGGTACCGTGTAGTTGGTCATCAGTAAAACCGCTGCATTTGGGAAATGTTCAAGTGCAGCTGTAGTGTATAGTATCAAAATAGAAGTTTTAGGATTCTTCGCATACTTCGGGGAATATCTGTGATGAAAAAGTGTGTGTATGTAATTTTGAATACAGAGACAATGTATGGAATAATTTCAAAAAAGTTCAACATAAAGATTGCAACATATGACTTCTGTATTTATATTAATATTAAAAAATGTTTTTTTTTACAAAATTAAAGAACTGTGTAGTGATATATTTGATATAAGCTCGTATGTTTATATGTTAAATGTATAAAAAAGAAAAAATGCTTTATTACAACGTTGGTAAAAACCTTTTGAAAGAACAGGTGTGTGTAAAAAACGCGATTTGACGGACTTTGATTGTGGGTGCTTGGTACCGTGTAGTTGGTCATCAGTAAAACCGCTGCATTTGGGAAATGTTCAAGTGCAGCTGTAGTGTATAGTATCAAAATAGAAGTTTTAGGATTCTTCGCATACTTCGGGGAATATCTGTGATGAAAAAGTGTGTGTATGTGATTTTGAATACAGAGACAATGTATGGAATAATTTCAAAAAAGTTCAACATAAAGATTGCAACATATGACTTCTGTATTTATATTAATATTAAAAAATGTTTTTTTTTACAAAATTAAAGAACTGTGTAGTGATATATTTGATATAAGCTCGTATGTTTATATGTTAAATGTATAAAAAAGAAAAAATGCTTTATTACAACGTTGGTAAAAACCTTTTGAAAGAACAGGTGTGTGTAAAAAACGCGATTTGACGGACTTTGATTGTGGGTGCTTGGTACCGTGTAGTTGGTCATCAGTAAAACCGCTGCATTTGGGAAATGTTCAAGTGCAGCTGTAGTGTATAGTATCAAAATAGAAGTTTTAGGATTCTTCGCATACTTCGGGGAATATCTGTGATGAAAAAGTGTGTGTATGTAATTTTGAATACAGAGACAATGTATGGAATAATTTCAAAAAAGTTCAACATAAAGATTGCAACATATGACTTCTGTATTTATATTAATATTAAAAAATGTTTTTTTTTACAAAATTAAAGAACTGTGTAGTGATATATTTGATATAAGCTCGTATGTTTATATGTTAAATGTATAAAAAAGAAAAAATGCTTTATTACAACGTTGGTAAAAACCTTTTGAAAGAACAGGTGTGTGTAAAAAACGCGATTTGACGGACTTTGATTGTGGGTGCTTGGAACCGTGGAGTTGATCATCAGTTTCGCATACTTCGGGGAATATCTGTGATGAAAAAGTGTGTGTATGTGATTTTGAATACAGAGACAATGCATGGAATAATTTCAAAACGTATTTTTCAACAAAAAAAAAGTGAAACGTAAAGATTGCAACATATGACTTCTGTATTTATATTAATATTAAAAAATGTTTTTTTTTGTAAAATTAAAGAACTGTGTAGTGACATATTTGATATAAACTCGTATGTTTATATGTTAAATGTATAAAAAAGAAAAAATGCTTTATTACAACGTTGGTAAAAACCTTTTGAAAGAACAGGTGTGTGTAAAAAACGCGATTTGACGGACTTTGATTGTGGGTGCTTGGTACCGTGTAGTTGGTCATCCGTAAAACCGCTGCATTTGGGAAATGTTCAAGTGCAGCTGTAGTGTATAGTATCAAAATAGAAGTTTTAGGATTCTTCGCATACTTCGGGGAATATATGTGATGAAAAAGTGTGTGTATGTAATTTTGAATACAGAGACAATGTATGGAATAATTTCAAAAAAGTTCAACATAAAGATTGCAACATATGACTTCTGTATTTATATTAATATTAAAAAATGTTTTTTTTTGTAAAATTAAAGAACTGTGTAGTGACATATTTGATATAAACTCGTATGTTTATATGTTAAATGTATAAAAAAGAAAAAATGCTTTATTACAACGTTGGTAAAAACCTTTTGAAAGAACAGGTGTGTGTAAAAAACGCGATTTGACGGACTTTGATTGTGGGTGCTTGGAACCGTGGAGTTGATCATCTGTAAAACCGCTGCATTTGGAAAATGTTCAAGTGCAGCTGTAGTGTATATTATCAAAATAGAAGTTTTAGGATTCTTCGCATACTTCGGGGAATATCTGTGATGAAAAAGTGTGTGTATGTGATTTTGAATACAGAGACAATGTATGGAATAATTTCAAAACGTATTTTTCAAATAAAATAAGTTCAACATAAAGATTGCAACATATGACTTCTGTATTTATATTAATATTAAAAAATGTGTTTTTTTGTAAAATTAAAGAACTGTGTAGTGACATATTTGATATAAGCTCGTATGTTTATATGTTAAATGTATAAAAAAGAAAAAAATGCTTTATTACAACGTTGGTAAAAAACTTTTGAAAGAACAGGTGTGTGTACAAAACGCGATTTGACGGACTTTGATTGTCGGTGCTTGGAACCGTGTAGTTGGTCATCAGTAAAACCGCTGCATTTGGGAAATGTTCAAGTGCAGCTGTAGTGTATAGTATCAAAATAGAAGTTTTAGGATTCTTCGCATACTTCGGGGAATATCTGTGATGAAAAAGTGTGTGTATGTGATTTTGAATACAGAGACAATGTATGGAATAATTTCAAAAAAGTTCAACATAAAGATTGCAACATATGACTTCTGTATTTATATTAATATTAAAAAATGTTTTTTTTTACAAAATTAAAGAACTGTGTAGTGATATATTTGATATAAGCTCGTATGTTTATATGTTAAATGTATAAAAAAGAAAAAATGCTTTATTACAACGTTGGTAAAAACCTTTTGAAAGAACAGGTGTGTGTAAAAAACGCGATTTGACGGACTTTGATTGTGGGTGCTTGGTACCGTGTAGTTGGTCATCAGTAAAACCGCTGCATTTGGGAAATGTTCAAGTGCAGCTGTAGTGTATAGTATCAAAATAGAAGTTTTAGGATTCTTCGCATACTTCGGGGAATATCTGTGATGAAAAAGTGTGTGTATGTAATTTTGAATACAGAGACAATGTATGGAATAATTTCAAAAAAGTTCAACATAAAGATTGCAACATATGACTTCTGTATTTATATTAATATTAAAAAATGTTTTTTTTTACAAAATTAAAGAACTGTGTAGTGATATATTTGATATAAGCTCGTATGTTTATATGTTAAATGTATAAAAAAGAAAAAATGCTTTATTACAACGTTGGTAAAAACCTTTTGAAAGAACAGGTGTGTGTAAAAAACGCGATTTGACGGACTTTGATTGTGGGTGCTTGGTACCGTGTAGTTGGTCATCAGTAAAACCGCTGCATTTGGGAAATGTTCAAGTGCAGCTGTAGTGTATAGTATCAAAATAGAAGTTTTAGGATTCTTCGCATACTTCGGGGAATATCTGTGATGAAAAAGTGTGTGTATGTGATTTTGAATACAGAGACAATGTATGGAATAATTTCAAAAAAGTTCAACATAAAGATTGCAACATATGACTTCTGTATTTATATTAATATTAAAAAATGTTTTTTTTTACAAAATTAAAGAACTGTGTAGTGATATATTTGATATAAGCTCGTATGTTTATATGTTAAATGTATAAAAAAGAAAAAATGCTTTATTACAACGTTGGTAAAAACCTTTTGAAAGAACAGGTGTGTGTAAAAAACGCGATTTGACGGACTTTGATTGTGGGTGCTTGGTACCGTGTAGTTGGTCATCAGTAAAACCGCTGCATTTGGGAAATGTTCAAGTGCAGCTGTAGTGTATAGTATCAAAATAGAAGTTTTAGGATTCTTCGCATACTTCGGGGAATATCTGTGATGAAAAAGTGTGTGTATGTAATTTTGAATACAGAGACAATGTATGGAATAATTTCAAAAAAGTTCAACATAAAGATTGCAACATATGACTTCTGTATTTATATTAATATTAAAAAATGTTTTTTTTTACAAAATTAAAGAACTGTGTAGTGATATATTTGATATAAGCTCGTATGTTTATATGTTAAATGTATAAAAAAGAAAAAATGCTTTATTACAACGTTGGTAAAAACCTTTTGAAAGAACAGGTGTGTGTAAAAAACGCGATTTGACGGACTTTGATTGTGGGTGCTTGGTACCGTGTAGTTGGTCATCAGTAAAACCGCTGCATTTGGGAAATGTTCAAGTGCAGCTGTAGTGTATAGTATCAAAATAGAAGTTTTAGGATTCTTCGCATACTTCGGGGAATATCTGTGATGAAAAAGTGTGTGTATGTGATTTTGAATACAGAGACAATGTATGGAATAATTTCAAAAAAGTTCAACATAAAGATTGCAACATATGACTTCTGTATTTATATTAATATTAAAAAATGTTTTTTTTTACAAAATTAAAGAACTGTGTAGTGATATATTTGATATAAGCTCGTATGTTTATATGTTAAATGTATAAAAAAGAAAAAATGCTTTATTACAACGTTGGTAAAAACCTTTTGAAAGAACAGGTGTGTGTAAAAAACGCGATTTGACGGACTTTGATTGTGGGTGCTTGGTACCGTGTAGTTGGTCATCAGTAAAACCGCTGCATTTGGGAAATGTTCAAGTGCAGCTGTAGTGTATAGTATCAAAATAGAAGTTTTAGGATTCTTCGCATACTTCGGGGAATATCTGTGATGAAAAAGTGTGTGTATGTAATTTTGAATACAGAGACAATGTATGGAATAATTTCAAAAAAGTTCAACATAAAGATTGCAACATATGACTTCTGTATTTATATTAATATTAAAAAATGTTTTTTTTTACAAAATTAAAGAACTGTGTAGTGATATATTTGATATAAGCTCGTATGTTTATATGTTAAATGTATAAAAAAGAAAAAATGCTTTATTACAACGTTGGTAAAAACCTTTTGAAAGAACAGGTGTGTGTAAAAAACGCGATTTGACGGACTTTGATTGTGGGTGCTTGGAACCGTGGAGTTGATCATCAGTTTCGCATACTTCGGGGAATATCTGTGATGAAAAAGTGTGTGTATGTGATTTTGAATACAGAGACAATGCATGGAATAATTTCAAAACGTATTTTTCAACAAAAAAAAAGTGAAACGTAAAGATTGCAACATATGACTTCTGTATTTATATTAATATTAAAAAATGTTTTTTTTTGTAAAATTAAAGAACTGTGTAGTGACATATTTGATATAAACTCGTATGTTTATATGTTAAATGTATAAAAAAGAAAAAATGCTTTATTACAACGTTGGTAAAAACCTTTTGAAAGAACAGGTGTGTGTAAAAAACGCGATTTGACGGACTTTGATTGTGGGTGCTTGGTACCGTGTAGTTGGTCATCCGTAAAACCGCTGCATTTGGGAAATGTTCAAGTGCAGCTGTAGTGTATAGTATCAAAATAGAAGTTTTAGGATTCTTCGCATACTTCGGGGAATATATGTGATGAAAAAGTGTGTGTATGTAATTTTGAATACAGAGACAATGTATGGAATAATTTCAAAAAAGTTCAACATAAAGATTGCAACATATGACTTCTGTATTTATATTAATATTAAAAAATGTTTTTTTTTGTAAAATTAAAGAACTGTGTAGTGACATATTTGATATAAACTCGTATGTTTATATGTTAAATGTATAAAAAAGAAAAAATGCTTTATTACAACGTTGGTAAAAACCTTTTGAAAGAACAGGTGTGTGTAAAAAACGCGATTTGACGGACTTTGATTGTGGGTGCTTGGAACCGTGGAGTTGATCATCTGTAAAACCGCTGCATTTGGAAAATGTTCAAGTGCAGCTGTAGTGTATATTATCAAAATAGAAGTTTTAGGATTCTTCGCATACTTCGGGGAATATCTGTGATGAAAAAGTGTGTGTATGTGATTTTGAATACAGAGACAATGTATGGAATAATTTCAAAACGTATTTTTCAAATAAAATAAGTTCAACATAAAGATTGCAACATATGACTTCTGTATTTATATTAATATTAAAAAATGTGTTTTTTTGTAAAATTAAAGAACTGTGTAGTGACATATTTGATATAAGCTCGTATGTTTATATGTTAAATGTATAAAAAAGAAAAAAATGCTTTATTACAACGTTGGTAAAAAACTTTTGAAAGAACAGGTGTGTGTACAAAACGCGATTTGACGGACTTTGATTGTCGGTGCTTGGAACCGTGTAGTTGGTCATCAGTAAAACCGCTGCATTTGGGAAATGTTCAAGTGCAGCTGTAGTGTATAGTATCAAAATAGAAGTTTTAGGATTCTTCGCATACTTCGGGGAATATCTGTGATGAAAAAGTGTGTGTATGTGATTTTGAATACAGAGACAATGTATGGAATAATTTCAAAAAAGTTCAACATAAAGATTGCAACATATGACTTCTGTATTTATATTAATATTAAAAAATGTTTTTTTTTACAAAATTAAAGAACTGTGTAGTGATATATTTGATATAAGCTCGTATGTTTATATGTTAAATGTATAAAAAAGAAAAAATGCTTTATTACAACGTTGGTAAAAACCTTTTGAAAGAACAGGTGTGTGTAAAAAACGCGATTTGACGGACTTTGATTGTGGGTGCTTGGTACCGTGTAGTTGGTCATCAGTAAAACCGCTGCATTTGGGAAATGTTCAAGTGCAGCTGTAGTGTATAGTATCAAAATAGAAGTTTTAGGATTCTTCGCATACTTCGGGGAATATCTGTGATGAAAAAGTGTGTGTATGTAATTTTGAATACAGAGACAATGTATGGAATAATTTCAAAAAAGTTCAACATAAAGATTGCAACATATGACTTCTGTATTTATATTAATATTAAAAAATGTTTTTTTTTACAAAATTAAAGAACTGTGTAGTGATATATTTGATATAAGCTCGTATGTTTATATGTTAAATGTATAAAAAAGAAAAAATGCTTTATTACAACGTTGGTAAAAACCTTTTGAAAGAACAGGTGTGTGTAAAAAACGCGATTTGACGGACTTTGATTGTGGGTGCTTGGTACCGTGTAGTTGGTCATCAGTAAAACCGCTGCATTTGGGAAATGTTCAAGTGCAGCTGTAGTGTATAGTATCAAAATAGAAGTTTTAGGATTCTTCGCATACTTCGGGGAATATCTGTGATGAAAAAGTGTGTGTATGTGATTTTGAATACAGAGACAATGTATGGAATAATTTCAAAAAAGTTCAACATAAAGATTGCAACATATGACTTCTGTATTTATATTAATATTAAAAAATGTTTTTTTTTACAAAATTAAAGAACTGTGTAGTGATATATTTGATATAAGCTCGTATGTTTATATGTTAAATGTATAAAAAAGAAAAAATGCTTTATTACAACGTTGGTAAAAACCTTTTGAAAGAACAGGTGTGTGTAAAAAACGCGATTTGACGGACTTTGATTGTGGGTGCTTGGTACCGTGTAGTTGGTCATCAGTAAAACCGCTGCATTTGGGAAATGTTCAAGTGCAGCTGTAGTGTATAGTATCAAAATAGAAGTTTTAGGATTCTTCGCATACTTCGGGGAATATCTGTGATGAAAAAGTGTGTGTATGTAATTTTGAATACAGAGACAATGTATGGAATAATTTCAAAAAAGTTCAACATAAAGATTGCAACATATGACTTCTGTATTTATATTAATATTAAAAAATGTTTTTTTTTACAAAATTAAAGAACTGTGTAGTGATATATTTGATATAAGCTCGTATGTTTATATGTTAAATGTATAAAAAAGAAAAAATGCTTTATTACAACGTTGGTAAAAACCTTTTGAAAGAACAGGTGTGTGTAAAAAACGCGATTTGACGGACTTTGATTGTGGGTGCTTGGTACCCTGTAGTTGGTCATCAGTAAAACCGCTGCATTTGGGAAATGTTCAAGTGCAGCTGTAGTGTATAGTATCAAAATAGAAGTTTTAGGATTCTTCGCATACTTCGGGGAATATCTGTGATGAAAAAGTGTGTGTATGTAATTTTGAATACAGAGACAATGTATGGTTTAATTTCAAAAAAGTTCAACATAAAGATTGCAACATATGACTTCTGTATTTATATTAATATTAAAAAATATTTTATTTTTGTAAAATTAAAGAAGTGTGTAGTGACATATTTGATATAAGCTCGTATGTTTATATGTTAAATGTATAAAAAAGAAAAAAATACTTTATTACAACGTTAGTAAAAACCTTTTGAAAGAACAGGTGTGTGTAAAAAACGCGATTTGAAGGACTTTGATTGTGGGTGCTTGGAACCGTGGAGTTGATCATCTGTAAAACCGCTGCATTTGGAAAATGTTCAAGTGCAGCTGTAGTGTATAGTATCAAAATAGAAGTTTTAGGATTCTTCGCATACTTCGGGGAATATCTGTGATGAAAAAGTGTGTGTATGTGATTTTGAATACAGAAACAATGTATGGAATAATTTCAAAAAAGTTCAACATAAAGATTGCAACATATGACTTCTGTATTTATATTAATATTAAAAAATGTTTTTTTTTACAAAATTAAAGAACTGTGTAGTGATATATTTGATATAAGCTCGTATGTTTATATGTTAAATGTAGAAAAAAGAAAAAAATGCTTTATTACAACGTTGGCAAAAACCTTTTGAAAGAACAGGTGTGTGTAAAAAACGCGATTTGACGGACTTTGATTGTGGGTGCTTGGAACCGTGGAGTTGATCATCAGTAAAACCGCTGCATTTGGGAAATGTTCAAGTGCAGCTGTAGTGAAAGAGTTTAAAAAGTGAACTGTTAGATAAAAAAATCTCAAAAAGTCTCATTAAGCCTTTTATGGTCATCAGAGGCTACAGAATGATTTAGAAAACACAATCGTGTCCGGGTTTGGACAACGAAAGCACAACAGTGCAGAAAATTATAATTAAATCTTTAAAATGTTTTTAAGGTTCCTAGAATGTTCAATTGTAGGTATGTTATCAATAATTACAATAGAATATTCAATTGTAGGTTTATTACTATTTAAATGTTAGTATGTCAGTATTAAAGGTTAGTATTTAAAAATGTCATTGATTAGTAAAAACATGTATGATTGACAAAACATATTTAGCTTAGAAAATCTAACAGACCCGTAAATATATAACATTAGACCCCAGTAGTATATTTACTTAGTTGATTACCATAAACGCATCTACCAACCCCTGAGTTCCCGTTAACTAATACTTATTCGTCTATTGTATACATGTTCAGTATCAAATTAATTTAATAGTAGATCTTCTGTACAGTAAACGACATTGATGTCTCAAATTCAGAACGGTTAGAATACCACTTGAGACATATTAGCAATATATATATATATATATATATATATATATATATATATATATATATATATATATATATATATATATATATATATATATATATATTAATATTAAATGTTAGTATTTAAAAAATTCCATTGAGATTATTAAAAACATTTATGATTGGCAAAACACACTTAGCTTAGAAAATATAAAAGACCTGTAAATATATAACATTAGACCCCAGTAATATATTTACTTAGCTGATTTCCATAAACGCATCTACCAACTCTTGAGCTACCATTAGCTAATACTTCTCCGTCTACTGCATGCAAGTTCAGTGTTCATTAATTTAATAGTGATCTTCTGCACAGTAAACGCCATTGATGACCCAAATGCAGAACGGTTAGAATACCACTTGAGACATATTAGCAATATATATATATATATATATATATATATATATATATATATTAATATTAAATGTTAGTATTTAAAAAATGCCATTGAGATTATTAAAAACATTTATGATTGGCAAAACACACTTAGCTTAGAAAATATAAAAGACCTGTAAATATATAACATTAGACCCCAGTAATATATTTACTTAGCTGATTTCCATAAACGCATCTACCAACTCTTGAGCTACCATTAGCTAATACTTCTCCGTCTACTGCATGCAAGTTCAGTGTTCATTAATTTAATAGTGATCTTCTGCACAGTAAACGCCATTGATGACCCAAATGCAGAACGGTTAGAATACCACTTGAGACATATTAGCAATATATATATATATATATATATATATATATTAATATTAAATGTTAGTATTTAAAAAATTCCATTGAGATTATTAAAAACATTTATGATTGGATTGGCAAAACACATTTAGCTTAGAAAATATAAAAGACCTGTAAATATATAATATTAGACCCCAGTAATATATTTACTTAGCTGATTTCCATAAACGCATCTACCAACTCTTGAGCTACCATTAGCTAATACTTCTCCGTCTACTGCATGCAAGTTCAGTGTTCATTAATTTAATAGTGATCTTCTGCACAGTAAACGCCATTGATGACCCAAATGCAGAACGGTTAGAATACCACTTGAGACATATTAGCAATATATATATATATATATATATATATATATATATATATATATATATATATATATATATATATATATATATATATATATATATATATATATATATATATATATATATATATATATATATATATATTAATATTAAATGTTAGTATTTAAAAAATTCCATTGAGATTATTAAAAACATTTATGATTGGCAAAACACACTTAGCTTAGAAAATATAAAAGACCTGTAAATATATAACATTAGACCCCAGTAATATATTTACTTAGCTGATTTCCATAAACGCATCTACCAACTCTTGAGCTACCATTAGCTAATACTTCTCCGTCTACTGCATGCAAGTTCAGTGTTCATTAATTTAATAGTGATCTTCTGCACAGTAAACGCCATTGATGACCCAAATGCAGAACGGTTAGAAAACCACTTGAGACATATTAGCAATATTTATGAATTAATAACCATTCAGGGCATGTGACGGCTGCTTAAATACCTGAACTCAACAGCTGCGGGAGAGAAGGGCTCATAGAATCTGCGAGGACGTCGATACTTTGATTAGCTGGAGTGTTCCAGTTGGAGAGGGTCCTCAGTTCGGAGAACTAGCAAACGATCCTGTGGGATTCATCCAATTCAACTAGTCGGAAAAGGACATTTGGATGTGGGGCATTCAGAAAACGACTATTATAGTATCTTCCGCATTAGCTTAAGCTGCGCGTAAATGATGGCGTATAAGCGTTAATATACGTTGTGCTTTAATACAATGTGATGGGTTTAATATGAATGGCTTAGGTTAGGATTAAAGTGGATATGTTAATTTTTATGATAAGCTAACATGGTATTCCGGTGTTTAATTTTAATCCTCTGTTTTGAAAGTTTTTGTTTACAAATTGATTTTGCGTTTGCATTGGTTAGAGAACATTTATTATTATTGTGGCGATTTTAAACCTCTGTTTTGAAAGTTTTTATTTAAAAATTGTTTCTGCGTTTGCATTGGTTAGAGAGCATTTATTGTTATTATGGCTATCTATTTTTGACATGAAACGTCTTTAAAATCAGATGCGTAACTTACCAAGACAGAAACACTATGTCGCATTTAAGATAAGGTGATCCATTCCGAAATTATAACTTGGTAACAAATAGAGCGATTGGCATATATTTGGTATCGCTCGAGAAGAAATTATACACCAATGAATGCGAAATCTTGAAATAAAAAATTCACGTTCAGAAAGTTGATGACCTAATGCGGTGAGAGACATATTAGATGTTTCATCTGTCTCCTGTCAGAGAAATTTCTGTTGGCGACCAATCCCCATTTTTTTAAATGAATTTAAAAAACACGTAAAATTAGGTTTTGCAAGTATGATGTTTAACTTTTCTCTCATCCCTCTTCTATTCCCAAAATTAAATCATTGAAAATGTGCTACAATCTATTAGAAAAACTGTTCTTTATTTTTCTACATCTTGGTTTTATATGTAATAAAAAATCCTACTTTTATTTAATACATATTATATTTTTCCTTCTCGCACAAACAGTTATGTTCAAAATAAAGCTGCGATAAACCCAGAATTTATTTTAGAAAAGTTTTATTTCTATGTTCCTTAGTTATTTATAGATTATGTATGCCATTACCGTGATTACATAAACAATATATTGATCATATATGCTTCAAATTTGTATTTAAGGAATTACATTCATATTTAAGTTCAATATATTACTACTACAGAATAAATGCCATTAAAAACAAAGCAATAAACACAAATGTGTATGTAATTTACTTAAACTTCTGACTGTAACAAATGTAATTTTGCATCTTTAAATCTCCATTTTTTTTCTGCAATACACCTTAATTTTAAATTCACACAAATGCTCAATTTTAAAAGGTTATTCATGTCTAAATTTATTTACTTTTCCAAAAAAAAGTTATTTTTATAAAATAAATATTTTTTTCCCTTCAAAATGCACTAGTTGGTAAAAAAAATCAAATATAGCAGTCAGTACCCATCATTGCTTGAAGAGTATAAAAACATCAAAAGTTAAAATATTAATACATATTTTTAACTGAATAGATTTTAATTTTTTTACTTCTATTTCAAAAGTTTAGTAAAAACAGAAATAAATCAAACGAAAATATTTATTTAATAAAATACTTATTTAATTATATGGCATAAATACATTAACATTTAAGAACAGATTCTTGGAAATATTTTAACTTCTTTTTCAAAAAATCTTAAAACTATTTTTTTTCGTTTAGCAAAGTTAAATATTTTAAGTCCGCAGAAATAAATATCCCCGTTGCTTAGTTCTAGGATATTAATTTTGCATCACCAAGGGAGTTTTAAAAAAGAAAAACTAAATCAAAAACTCTAAATGTTCCGTCATACAATATGCATGTTTCTTACCTAACATACCTTTCCCTTGTGTAATAAATATATTAAAATCTTCAAATTCGATGTTCGAGAAATCTCGCAAAAATGCAGTAGAATAACTGAAAAATATTAAGCATATATCTCCCTCGTAAACTTTCAATAAAGACTTTATAAATAAATCAATGCTAACACTAATTCCAACTAATAAAAATATTTTTCATTCCTTGAAAATTTTCCCTAGGGTAAACAAATGTGAATTTCGTTGCATACTTTTCCCAAAATACTTTTTAAAGTATATTAATATTCCCTTACTTTTAAACGTGTTGCGTTACTTTAATTTTCTTTGAGATGGAAATGGTTTCTTAGATTAAAAGTAAATTATAATGTACACTCCTTATTGAGGATATTTTATATTTCAATCCCATTAAACATATTCAAAATATATTTGCTTACGATTATAATATGGCATACTTGGTTAATTCTAATTAGATGAGTTACGCCGGTAGAAAACCCTTTTCGATAATGCGACGAACTTTAGAAAATTTCAAGAAATTCATATTAATGCACTTTTATTTTCTGAAAGTAAGTTTCGAATGCTTTAAGATACGTTTTCTCATTAAATACTTTCTTACGCAGCAGAAAATCCATCTTTTCAATAATTATAATTAGATACCCACACTGCACGTTGTCCCTGGTTCCTAATTGATTTAATGCAAAATGGATTTATATTTTTTGAATTTGTTTACAAATTCCTTTCAAAATGGATATATTTACAAATACTATATATTTATTTCCTTTTGGTTATATTCGTTAATTTTTAGTACGCCAATGTAAAATGTACATTGAAAACTGTGTATAAATTTAAACAAGCGAGGGAAAATTGAAAGGTTTTTTTTGCTAACCAAATCTACATTATGAGGTGGTATATGTCCGAATATTTGTGTGTTTTTCTAAATGTTGTTTCTTCTAATACATACATCATTAATATAACATAGATTCAATTTAGATACATAAAGTCTAGAATTTGAGCACCAAATATAGGTTACCTTTAAAAATGCACAAAAAAATAGGATTTTTGAAAAGGGGTCCATTTCGCTTTTTCAAATTTTTTAATAATATCAAAAGAACGTAATTGTTTTTTGTTTTTTAATGTTATCTACTTATTTTTTTAAGGAGAGATAATACTCACTTGAAGTTGTCACGACTCCGAAATTTTGCTGTTATAATTAACTAAAAATATGATTTTTCTTATCCTTAGATGACCCATTTTCAAAACGAACAAATGTTCTTCAAGATAAACTGCAATATTTTTCTTAAATAACAATGTTTATTTCTACAAATTTAATGTTTAATATACTTGCATAAACGACGTATGACCATGCATATGAAAAGATAAGAATTTTAAAGATTAAAAAAAATATATTCAGCAGCTTCTTCAGTAGACGTGGTAGGCCAGTATTAAATTATCTGATAAAAATTCTGATGAAAATCTGGTGTAATATTTTTATATCCATAATTATTTTTCCGTTTATTTGAATTTTTCCTTGGTAGGCGAGATACTTGATATCTCTGGGATAAATCATGTCGTATCTCCGTTTAATTTTTTTAATAGGCAGAGGCGTTAAATTTTGATCCGTTCTCAAATGAAACAGATTTGTAGAAGTTATCGGGATGTGAAATCGCCAATAAAATTTATTTTAAAAAATGGAGTTGACCCCTAATCATATAACCGATTCAATTAATATGGACCAATTAAATCCAAGTGCATACACTTTAAAAAAAGGTACTGAAAGGTGAGTACCTGAACCTACTCATCTTTCTTTGATTACAATTGCATGATGTTAGTTCACTTTAGGATTTTTGTGTTTTATACCACGTGGCGTTTAAGTTGCCGACATGACAGCATACACTCTAAAAAAATGGTGCTTAAAAATGAGTACGTGAACGCTCTCGTTTGTCTTAAAGTACAATTGCATAGTAAATGAACAACGACGTACTCAAATTAAAGCAACCGTACTTTCTCAAAAATGAACAGTGTGATTTAATATTGCTAATTTCAGCTTCTGTTTAAGTGGTCTTAACAAAGTGACATGACAGACTTAAAATATTTGTTCAAAAGATGGTTTTCTACATCATTTGATGTCGATTGCTTAAATGGAAACTAAATTATTACAACTCAATTTTCGTAATTCCCATTCTTTTGGCACACCTTTAAAAAAGTCTTCTGTTTATTACTTCTTCACGTCGTCCTGGTATACAAATAATAAAGAACTAGACTGCAAAGCCCTAGGATCTGGGTTCGATTTCCGGTAAGTCTTGGTTGTAATAGTTGATATTTAATGAAAGTGATTTATGAAAACAGCCTATGTAGGCTAGCATCTGCTCTTTTTATTCATTATGCTTATGTATTTGGAGCCATGATAACCATCGAATGTAATCAAAAATAAATATATTTTATTTATTTTTGAGTACCTATTTTTAACATTGTAGTTTTATGAGCTGCAACTCTCATATAGTTTAATAATTATTATCAAAAATGCATCGAAGTAGCCAAAGAATCGAAACCAACAGGGAAAGTTTTATATGAAACTAACAAATCAGAGAACAGACGCCGTATATATACTATGCTCAGTTCGGATATGAAACTTTTTTTTACGGAAAGCAGCGCCTAGAAACAATCCAAGAAATAGGCGTGATATCGCGTGGCTGGCGAGGCGAAAGCGTAACTGCACATCATCCCTGGAATGCCGCGTGTCGTAACTAAGAATACGCGTTACGAAAATGGAACATTAGAGGCATATTTCATGGTAAGTAGCGGCCTAAAGCGAAAATGCCACCATTTTTCTTCGGGGAGTTCTTCGATTGGAAGAGATGGGGCACATAAACCTGGTGCACCTGTTTCTGTTCGGTATTCATACCTCTATGCCTTGAATAGCGAAATTTATTTTCGTTTTAAACAAAAATGACATATACTTGAGGTTATTTAAATTTTACTTTCCTGTAATAATTTATGTTTGATATTTTATATATTAAGGTTGTTGAAAAGCTTTATTATTAAAATTGAGATAAGTATTAAGGTGAAATTTTGAAGGTTGAGAAAATGCTTTATTTACGGAACTCTAAAGAGGCTCATTGCACTTCCAAATCCACTAAATTGCTGAAAGACTTGGCGAAGAAGTGACATTGGCGACAGCAACTCTATTACAATTGGCGGTTAAGCAACGTGGTGGTGTGGTAATAAAGCTTTACATATCGTTAAAATCCTAAACATGCGGTTCGTTACATGGGTTTACCATAGAGTATCCCTCCAGTGAGGAAGCCAATCGATACAAGACAAAACATAAGCATAGTACCACACTAAAAACATGTTGTTTTAAACTAAAGGTTATATACTTGAGGTTATTTAAATTTTACTGTCTTATAATAATTTCTGTTTAATATTTTATATTTTAAGGGTGTTAAAATGCTTTATTTTTAAAGTTGAGAAAATTATTAAGGTAAAATTATGAAGGTTGAGAAAATGTTTTATTTAGCGGAACTCTAAGTAGCGTCATTGCACTTCACAATCCACTAAATTGATAAAACACTTGACGTAGAAGCGACATTTGGCGACAGCAACTCTCTTATAATTGGCGGTTAACTTGCGGTTCGTTATATGGGTTCACCACACAGTATCCCTCCAGTGAGGAAGCCAAGCGATACAAGGCACAACATACGCGTAGTATCACACTAAAATAATTATTTTTGTTTCAAACAAACAAGTTACATACTTGAGAATATTTAATTTTATTTTCCTATAATAATGTTATCTTTGATATTTGTTTATGTTTTACATAACGTGAATGTATTAGTAGTAAATTGTTTTCTGTGATGTGTATTTGATAATTCTAATGGATTGTTTTGGTATTAAGGAACATGTAGATTAGTATTAAAGACAGATTTGTAAGTAAAAATGTTATTTTAACCATTGATAAGATATTAAATTTTTATATTTAACTACATGCATATCATGCTATAAAAACACAAATGTAACTAGTTTTTATTGTATTTAATGTGAGTTTAAAAATCCTAAATATAATTTATTGAGTGTGGTAAATTTGTATATATTTTTTTTAAATTCGATATTGACAAAATAATTAATTTTTTTATTGAATAATTATTTCAAAAGTCACTTGTTTTATGATATGATATTTGTGGAATATTTCTTTAATACAAATATGTATTTAAAACTATATATATACTTTTGATGTGTTATGCACATATGTATTATGCATACAAATTTTCATTAAATGATATATTGAGTATGATGTTTATTTTTGATTACCCCAAACAAAAAAAATTCAATTTTTTTTTTATTTCTAAATAGTTTATTATCATGCATATGATGTTTACATTATTTCTAAACTGCACCAAACATGTTGGATTTTGAGCCTGCTGTTGGTCGTCAATATTTGTATTTGAATTTCTATAATTACTATGAACTCTGCGACAAATTGGTATATGTGTAAAAAAAATGCATTAAAATAGAATTACAAATTTGTTGGATTATTTAAAAAAAATCAATTTTAAATGTTTAATTTGTAATATTTTAATCTTCTACTTATGAACACTTTTATATACTGCTAATAAGTGAAGGCAGACATTATATAGAAGCTTGCAAGGAATTTATATCATTGTACCCCCATGTGATGACACAAGAGTAGACATCCAATTCCCCAGGCATCCGATCCATGCCTACAAGAGATGATTTGAGCCAGTGCATAATTGACTTCAATGCGATCCACATGCAATGCACTGTTCTCTATTCTATCAATTATTCTACATTGGACATATACCACTGAGGTAAACTGAGTAAAGTTATAAAATAATCAAAAGAATGATTAAGGTCAAGAAAATGCATTATCTAGCAGAACTCTAAGGAGCGTCAATCCACACTCGTTTTGCTAAAACACTTGGCGTAGACGCAACCTTCGGCGACCGCCACGGTATTACAATTGGCGGTTAATCTAAGTGGTTGTGATAGAGCTCTACATAACGTTAAAATCCGAAATATGCGGTTCCTTACAAGGATTCACCACACCACTAACATATTGACATACATGTATTTTTATAGTAATACTTTTGAGCTTAGTGTGTTTTCTGATTATATTGACATACATATGTGAAATATAAGTATAATAAATGAAACTATAATTGTTACCAATTTTTTAGGGGCACGCCTTTTTATAAAACACAAAACCTTCGATAAACCATGTATTTCAAAACTACCTTTTAAATGTTTAAAAATGGATGTTAAATACATTTTAACACTACGATTTTTCATAATTTATTGAAATATCAGAATTTTTTAAAAACTATACATCAATATTATAACACCCATTTCCAACTATTTAGGCCCATTTTCGAAGTTTCTATCTACTTCCAGTGAATCATGGCATTACAACTCCCATTTTATTCTCAGTAAATGAAAATAACACTCCTCAAAGACAAAAAAAATAGAGTAGAATTTCGATTTAAGTCCCTAAATTACTTTCTTCTCTGCACAATGTCGCAGCTGTTGCGAAAAGGGGATTACAATTTAATATCCCCCTTCCACCATCAGGGACTATCTTTCCAGACTTTATCTGCCAGAGCCCTCGCCCAACGTATATTCCCCGGCACAGATGTCTAACTTACCTCATGCTATCCCATGCCCGTAATAGATTACATTATCACTTAAAACGATTTAGGGAAGGGGTGACAGCTTTGTGCTACGATGCCACAATGGAGTTGGAGCACTACTACATCAGTTAAAAACTGCTTCATTAGAGTTTAATTTCAGATTCGTTTACTGGGTGAAGTATGTGTGGGGTGGTTGAAAACGGTAAAATATTCGTTGAATAATGACATGGTTTACAGTTTGTTATGAAAGAAAATAACAGGTTTGGTCAATTGTATGAAGGGGAAATAGAGTTTGCGATGAATGAAAATGGGTAATTTTGTGTGCTTATAAAAATCAGTGGAACTACAATACTAATTATTTAATTGGAAAAAAATTGTGTATTTTTATGGGGGGAAATATTTAAGATTCAATCACAATATTTAACAAGATTTAATTGCAATATTTAACAAGATTCAATCGCAATATTTAACAAGATTCAATCGTAGTATTTAACAAGATTCAATCGCGATATTTAACAAATTCAATCGCAATATTTAACAAGATTCAATCGTGATATTTAACAAATTCAATCACAATATTTAACAAGATTCAACCGCAATATTTAACAAATTCAATCGCAATATTTAACAGGATTCATTCGCAATATTTAACAAATTCAAGCACAATATTTAACAAGATTCAATCACAATATTTAATAAAATTCAATCCCGATATTTAACATATTAAATCACAATATTTAACAGGATTCAATCGCAATATTTTCTGCATTTAGTATACTTTTTATAGAAAAATAATTAATAAATAACTGTAGGATATTTTAGGTTAATAAGTTGTTAGGATAAACTTTTCTAAAACCGTTTTAATAATACAATCACCAAATTTTATTTTTATGTAGAATACATTACAACCAAACTACTGAACCTACTACTAAACTACTTACAAATTGGTTTTGGACTAGGAAAAATTTCCATACTTCTTTTTAAAATGGATAATTTTTGGACTAATATTATCACACATATTTTTTTTTTGTTTTTGTAAACCAACTTAAATTTAGGTTTAACATGAAGATTTTACGCTATACTAATTGTATATAAAATTTTGATTTGATTGGAAATATACTTTTTGGGAAAATTGTACCAAAAGATGAAAAAATACCATTTTTTAAAAATTTGTAAAATATACAATTACTATTTGATTTAAATTCTTTTTGGAAAAAGTATACCAAAAGATGAAAAAATACCATATTTTAAAAAATAGTAAAATGTAAAATCACTTATTGATCTATTTTTGGTCTTCCATTGCCAATATTTCTCAGTGAGTGCCACGAAATATTGGCTCTATTTAAAGCAATTAAATTTTTAAATTTTCAAATAGTGAGGTCTACCAAAAGGTGGCGTGTCCACTTTTGTTTTAGTATCAAACGATAGTAATAACATTATAAACCCCATAAGCTCTAAACTTTAAATCCTATTATTTAAAGTTTTTTTTTGAAGAATTGCCGCTAATAGCCCACTTTGCAGCTCTTTTGCAATGTGACCTTAACTTAACCATCCACTACCGCGCCAACATTTTCTTGGCGCGGAACTGCGGAATTCAAGAAATTCTTCGATTCTTCGACGTTAACGAGTTAAGGCATAAGTAACCACTTTATCAAATATTATCATCCTGCGTTGTAATAGTTAATAGTTAGCATTTAAGTGAAATAAATCGCATAGTATAATTACGTAGTATCTTTTGCACCCGGAACTTTCGCTTTACCGGTCGAGTCTTCAGCATGAGCTAAATACATGTAATTTAATCAATGTAGAAATATTAACGAAATACTTAAATTGAATGAGTATCATTTATTAAGGTGTGAGAGAACCCGGTTGGAAATTACTCACCATGCAACTGGGACCTAAAACTGGCGATTAGGAGATTACATTGTTCAAATTAGCATTTTGTAGTTTATCGAAGTGTTGCAATTAAGCTATGTTGGTCAAAACAGTCTGAGAAGCAAAAGCAAGTCTATCAAGCGATAGAGTTCTTTGGAGAGCTAAAAGTCTGAATGTCAATATGTATTTGAGAATTATTCTCTTCTACAGAAACTTATTGCGGGTTGTGAAGACGTGTTATTGGGTCGTTCATCAGTTATTGTGACAACCCGTAAGTTATTAGATTGGCTCTGATTTGGCCTCAGTCCTGCGCCCGTTCATTGGTGTTCGGTAGATGATCGAATCGTCTAACTCATTTTGGGGCACAAAATGTCTCCCCAAAGTCTGGGTTATTGTTAAACCACCCACTCAAGGTATTTATTGATTGGGGACCAATTGAGAACTATCTGGGAGTCTAGTTGCAAGAGCTGAAGATGAAAATATAAGTGGATGACGTGCTTGGTGAGTGAATTTTATTCTAATGCGTGCGTAGAATGTTCCGTGCGCAAAATGGGTAATTTCAGCTGCAAGGTCGCAATTTTTGTTTATTTTTTTAGGTGAAAGGAACCACTCTCTCACATTTCATCTTCCTAGCTGTACGGGAAAAAATATAATGAGTTAATTTATGTTAATCCGGTTCATAGACAGGTATTTCAGATGCATAAGTAAACTTATAGTTTTTTTAATATCTGAATTATAATTAACCACTTTATATAAGGTATAAGGATCTGTTATTTACATCATTTGGACGAATAATTTGAAATTTATGTAATATTTATATAAAATATCAACTGTTTGTTTTAATGAGCTACATTTTTTTACATTTAAGATGCAGTACTTGAATAATCAAGTCAGATCCGCGTTCTTTGAATTAAGAAGAAGTTCATTAACAATGCATAGTTCAACACCACTTCAGGGGGGGGGGTCAACAAAATACATTATTAGAATACTCCTTAACAGCAAAGTCAAAAATGAGTAACAGCAAACACTTCAAACTTAAACGAAGCTGGACTAAACAAACATCATTCGGGAAAGATATCCACTTTATATTATGAAGTGCGATAATGAGCCAACCAAATCTCAGGAATAGTAGTAGGCAGGGGGATGCAGGGAGTAATTTAAAATTCACGTTCCACTCCACTATCGCAATTCCAGGGTACTTGCAATAATCCACATGGCAGACAGATACGCCGTACATTATTCCCTTAATGTTGAGGAGAACACGAACTGATTGCGGTTAATCTGGTTTATGGCAATTCAGGGTATTAATCATGCAGAATTTCATATCATTTCGATTTTGAAAACACGCCCCTGCAACTTCAAGACTAAACTAAATGCAGGGAATAAATAACTAGATTAGGTGGTGGTGGATGCTGCGCAGTGATTTATTTTTCACTGAGATATACATCTCTGAATCCAATTATTTATTGCGAATGTGTCGTTATGATTGGGTATTCGTACAATTGGATGATTGTCTCTGTTGCATTAGTGTAATTATAGTTTATTTGTAAATTACAACTATAAAATAACTTTTTTATATGTAGTATTTTTTTAAATTTTCAATTAATATTAAAACAAGTAACCGCTATAAAATCAGCAAGTTCCGTGGATGAATATGTGGTAATGTAAATTTTTTGAGAACGCTAAATGTGGTATGCCGTCAAAACAAAAACTGTTAAAATTTTACAGTGTTTTTAAGGTATAATACTAAAAACTTAAAAAAATAAAGTTTTTTGTTGAATAAGTGCAATTTTTTGTCTTTTTCCTAAGAAGATTGTAGGCTGTTTTTTTTGCTGGGTAGACGAACATCTTTGTTTTAAACCACTAATATTTCGTTTATCCAAGTAATTTCCATTAACCTTACATATTTGAAATAAAGTTTTAAACTTTAAAATACGACAGTTTCTCTTTTTGATTGAGCATTAATAACTGTGACAAAAATGTATTACTACGTTTTGGTTGACTTAACGTCGCCCTAGGGTTACAAATTGCCAGATTAATACATAATAAAGAGTTTAACCACAACGAGCCAGATAAATACATGATAAATCGTGACCATTAACTTTAAAAATAATAACGAACCTTCAAAAGAATTTTTATAAATAACCCAATAATATTACAATAAGACTAGTATATAAAATAAGTTATCTAAAATGCATGTAGAATACCACAAAATTCCTACATTTCAAATTAAATGTGTTCATTTAACAGAAAGATTTAAATAAGTAAGTATTTCCGAGCCCTATACAATTTTAAAGCCAAAGAAACTAAAACTCTCCTTACATCCATTACATTGTGAGCTCCATGAATAAGCAAACACGGGTAAAGACACTGGAAAATATTATTGAAAAATACCTTTCCTTCCTTCCTCCTATTCCATTCAACCCCCAGATAATAATACGATGATTACGCTTTAGAGAAAAATAAATTGGTTCGGGAGATATTTCCATTTCTTTTTAAACATTCGGAACTATTCTTCGGCATAAAACAATCCCCATTTTCTAGTGGGGAAACAGCCGAAAAGCTGAAAAATGAATACCGTAGTCTATTGTAGAGTCGGCCTTTTGTGCTCCCCACAGCGAATTCGTAGCAGACTACTTAAATTCTATCACCATTGGTGGATTATGATGCATGAAATGTCCTTGTTGTGAGACTTAATTATTTATCAGTTCACTGGATTCATTGAAAGGGTGTTACATGAACGGTTTGGGGGAATTGGGAATGAAATAAAAATGTATGAAGATGTCTTTTGTTCGATGTACTGGTGTTCGTGCGTTGCTTTCAATAATAGATTAATTGGTAAAGTAGAAGTGTGACGTGTATGCGTTGCTATTAAAATTTGTATTTTTTTTTAAAGTAGTTTTAAAAATGTATTAGAAAAATTGCCAGAGGATAAATTGGAAATGAATGGAAATCACGGATGTGGTTACAATATAATTTTTTTTAATTATTATTTAAAAATATTAAGTATGCTAAAATATGTTTAGTATTAAAATATAATTTAATAATTTGAACTTTACGAATTAATGTTTAATAAGGAAGTCTAATTTAAATATAATTTAAATTTTAGCAACATTTCTTATTTCTATTTATCAACATTTTTTATCTGTCATAAACATTTAGGAATAGTAATTAGCGTAATATATGTATTTAAACAAATTTTTCTATTATATTTAACATAAAAAAAATCTATAAAAAACTCGCAAAATTTAAACTATTTGAAGACCCGTACCACTGATACCATTTACGTAAAATATTACATTTAATAATAGCCCTTCAACTACATTTTCAACCAGTAGTTTTTTTTACTTAGACTACATTAGTTTGATTTAATTCAGGTTCGGCTTATTTTCTGGTAGTTGATATAAAAAACCAATAGAAACTACACCTACAAGTATCATATGGGTATAGAGTTTTGGTTGACTGGGCGAAAAGTTAATATATTTGCAACATCAATTTAATATTGTAATATAATTTAATTGGCATTATAATAAACTATTCTATGGACGTCTGAAGGGCGCCTAAACAAACCTGAACATATCAATTCAATCGCAAATCGAAGAAAATTGCTAAAACGTTTGGCAAATGCATGCATTTCTATGAAACTTAGGATTATCAAGTTTTTTAATAAAAGGATATTTTTGGATATATTCATACGGATATATTCAACGGATATATGCAACCCTTTTTATAAAATTCAAGGCTTATTTAAATTTTTATACTTTTGTGACACATTTGCACTATCTTCGTTTCTTCTTGTTCAAATAAGTCCTCAGTGTATCAACTATCAAATGAAAATTTTGGTATATAAAAGCTATATTACCACAGTACTAAAGTAAACATTTGATGTAAATTATCACATTTAATAAAACCCATCAGCAGCATTTTCAACCGGTATTTTTTTAATTGGACCAGGTTTTGTAGCTGCACCTTTGTCCGAGTTATTTCAGGTTTAGTTTATTTCCTTCCTTTTTTAGCTAATTTTTCCCTTTTTCTTCCTTAGTTTATTTCCTTATATACAAAACCACTAAAAACTAAATTGTAAATAATTTACATAAAAAAACTATTGACAAAACATGCAACATAACTTCATTATTGGATGTAAGGGAATCTTTTAAAAGCATATTTTAATCGAAAAAATAATTATTTTTAACAGAGCATGGAACACATTTAATTTTTTTTTTAAATTTGTGTATTTCATTTTACTTTTTTTTTAATATATGTGTACAAAGCATATTAATATAAAACGTGTTCAAGTATTAAAAAAAATATAACTTAAAAAGAAAGTTACCCTTCTTATTTTTATAGTTATTTTTTTGTTAGTAAATATATTCTAAAAACAAATAATTTTGCATTTTTATATACAATATAATATGTTTACAAAATGTTTTTACAGATTTTTGTTATTAGGAAATAATATTTTTGAAAAATAATTGAAAAAAATCCCTATTTCCATTAGTCAAACAATTTTTTGAAAAATACTAAGTACATTATAATCTATATATTACTAATAATTAAAAGCAAATTAAAGTAATATGTTTGAAAATACACTGTAGAAAATTTGATACACTTAGATATGAAATTAATGTCAATTTGAATTAATGTAAATACATTATTGTAATAAAATTAATGTCAAAAAAGAATAAGGAGTTCAAAATTATGAGTTCTGGCAATCTTGTACTAAAGCTTACTTTGGATTCACAAAAACTGATTATTTGTATAACGTACAAATATAATTTTGCGGTCGTTAGGCGCGAAGTAAAATAGTTTTATGGGGATAAAAAAATTGTGTTATTATTTTTTTATGATTTTGCTGTCTTCCCCCCACCCTCCTTAAATAGCTTATATTACCTGTGCTTTTTGAAATATGTCGTTATTATATCTTTTTCAAAAAAATATTATTCTAGCCTCAAATACATTTATTATATTCTAGCCTTAAATACATTAATAATACTATAAGATACATCGTTTTATAATTTTCCTTATATACGCAAGCCATCAATAGTCCTTTAATCCTAAAGTTTATGGGATAAGTTATAAAAAAGCAATAAATTTCTTATGGGGTTGTACCTTAAATATATTGCATGCCATTCCAAAACTAGTATTCTGCTTTATTCCAGCCCTAAAGTTATGAATTATGCATTTATATTTTTTCGAAGTTATCGCAGCTTTACTACAAACTTTTTTTCTAAAATATACTGTTCACCAATCCCCCTAAAAAAACGAGAAATAAAAATAAGTTCACTGCCCTAAAGCAAAAGCGAAAACGTACTATTTTTTCTGAAATAAAAAAAATGTATACGTTTAACGAAAGATTGTTTTCAAAACAAACACTTCTTTAGACAAAATCAATCGCAAAAAAACATACAAAAAAATCTTTCATAGGACTTCAATGATCTGGCACTGTAACTGGTATTTTTCAAACTTTTAGAACTGTAGATCTATCTGTGAAAGGGAAACATTTGTTGTTTACTTTTTCTGGGATTGGGCCAACTTTTACCGAGTTTTCTCGATCCGAACGTTTTATTTTCACCAGTTACCAGACTTTTCTCACAATCCCCTCTTTTTTTAACGTTGTCAATTTTTCGGAAATCTGGAAATGATTCTAAAAACCGGATTAGCCTGTTGATAATTAAATATTTGTTTCAGGAGTGATGTCGGTAAACGCAAAATAATTACTTTATCAGAAACTTATAAAATTACTGAAGAAATAATAATTTATCTGATTATACGAAGTGAGAATGGATCATTCCTTAATATAGATTCGTTGTCTCTAGATAAAATTAGTAAAAAAATCCTCGATAATTAGTTGGGATAATGCATGGACATGGACAAACCAACTAAAAGTTTCATGGTAAAAATTAATATTTGCTCAAAATTACTAGCTTACCTTTGAAGTTATATTGCTGAAATATTCAGAAGTAAAAGAATTCATAGCACAAAGCTTTATTATATATAAATATATTTTGCTTATTTTGTTTAGATGAATGTTTGTTATTGCTAACTTTTGCTGATAAGTAAATTAATTTAAAACACATTATGATTTAAAATCATTTTAAATACTCTCTCCATAGCACAAAAACTCACCTTCATCAAAATTTTTAAATTGAAGTTTATATGCAGAAAAACTTAAGGTTTATATTGAAGATCTGTGAATTTAAAGGTTTTTGTTTCAATATGCTTCATAAAAACTGCAAAAAACCTTCAAAACCATTATGCAAAACAACTTCAATTTTTTTATCATGAATGGAAAATGCAGATATTTTAAATGTTTTATGCAAAACAATTACAAACTTTGTTTCAATTTGACAATTTTAATGAAGGTTTTATGCTGACTTTTTTTTGCTGGGTCTATTCTCTATTCGTGTGAAAAATTTTACGATTATAGATTCCAAAAATTATATATTTTTTTAAAAACAACCGTCTTACTTAAGTAAATTAAATGTTCAAGTATATTATCAAATAGCATTAAGTCCTTATGAATTTATTTTTATTTGGCAAATAGGAAGATAATTGGAGGCAATTTAAAACCAATATTAATTTTCAAATATATAATTTTTATAACAGCTTAAAGACATTGCAAATAAAATTACGATATTTCTTATAAGATATTACTATTAAATATTTTCCCCAAACTTGATTTATCTATATTGCCTTAAATTATTTTAAATTGATAATAAGTCATAAATTGAAAATCTCGTACCTTTACACAAATACCCTAATGCAAGAAAAGTTTTATTTCGCGACAATTAATAAGAACACACACAATATTTTTTAATGATTGCATTGCATTCAATATCCATGAATATGATTTAATATGTGTTTCAAATAAAATAATTTAAAATATAAGATACCACTTGAAGCTATATTAAAGTATGTGATATTATTTTTATCTGTGGTAGATATCATTAATTGGGAAGTCTCTCCACTTTACCCTTTTACACCAAAGCAAAAATTCTTATATTGTACGGCAATTAAATAAAACATACACACATTTTGAGTGATTACATAGCATTCAATACACATGCATATCAATTGGCACAACATGTGTTTCTAATTTAAAATTTAAGATACCACTTGATGTTAGATTAAAGTATGTGATATTATCTCTGTCTGTGATCGATACCATTAAATGGGAAGTCTCTCCTCTTTACCCTTTTGCACTAAAGCAAAAATTATTATTTTACGGCAATTAAAAACACACACACAAATATTAAGTGATTACAGAGCATTCAATACACATGCATGTCAATTGGCACAATATTTGTTTCTAATTAAAAATACAAAGACACCACTTGATGCTAGATTAAAATATGTGATATTATCTTTATCTGTGATCGATATCATTAAATGGGAAGTCTCTCCACGTGACCCTTTTGCACTAAAGCAAAAAAAATATTTTACGGCAAATAAAAAAACACACACAAATTTTAAATGATTAAAAAGCATTCAATACACATGCATATCAATTGGCACAATATTTGTTTCTTATTAAAAATACAAGACCCCACTTGATGCTAGATTAAAGTATGTGATATTATCTTTATCAGTGATCAATATCATTAAATGGGAAGTCTCTCCACTTGACCCTTTTACTCCAAAGCAAAATTTTTTATTTTACGGCAATTAAAAAATACACAAATTTTAAGTGATTATACATAGCATTCAATACACATGCACATCAAAATGCATATCAATTGGCACACTATTTGTTTTTAATTTAAAATAAAAGATTCCACTTCATGCTAGATTAAAGAATGTGATATTAGCTATACCCATGATCGATATCATTAAATGGGAAGTCTCTCCTCTTGACCCTTTTACTCCAAAGCAAAAATTCTTATTTTACGGCAATTAAAAAGAACACAAATTTTAAGTGATTATAGAGCATTCAATACACATGCATGTCAATTGGCAGAATATTTGTTTCTAATTAAAAATACAAGACACCACTTGATGCTAGATTAAAATATGTGATATTATCTTTATCTGTTCTGTGATCGATATCATTAAATGGGAAATCTCTCATCTTGACCCTTATTTCGAATTCCCCTTGTAACAGCTTTACCACCAACCTCTTGGTTTTAGATTAATCCCATGAAAATCCTATCTGAAAGGAACCCTGGTCACAAAGAAGGCATGCGAGACGGACTTAAGTCTTCCGGACATAAGAGCTTATAAGTAGACCTTGCAACGGCCCGAGATAAGTAAGATTAAACCACGGACACCGTTCCAAGGGCACGGGGGCGTGAATTCGATGGGTTCAATTTATTAGTCGAACAAAAGGTTATGCAATATTGTGGGTTCAATGTTTGACACTGGAGAGTTAGTTTTAAATATTTTTCCAATAACTTAATATATTGGTTGGGTTTGTAAATATTGACAATGGGTTTGTAGAAATGAAAATATCAGATAATTCAGGATGTGTTGTTACATAAAATTTATCTTTGGGGTCAGTTAATTTTTTTAAGGACGGCCATGGTTTTTCCTCTTTTACAAAACTGGTATGATTTTTTTGCAGCCTTATAGTTAACTTCAGATATTAAGATCTTCATTTGTACAAAATCCGGAATCTAATTGATATTCACCAGGACCATGGGTTTGTGAATATTGACATTTACCATTGGGTTTTGTGGAAATAAAAGTATCAGATAATTAAGGATATGATATTACATACAATTTACGGCTTTGTGGTCAGTTATTGTTTTTTATGGACTAAAATTGTTTTTTCCTGTTTCATAAACTGGTACTTTTATTTTACAGTTAATTGCAGATGTTAAGATCCTGATTTGAGCAAAACTCGGACCTTAATTGATATTCTCCAGGACCATAAAATTATTATAAAATTAATTATGCTAAGTCTATTAAAACTTGTAAACGTAATATTCTAAAATGGGATTGCATTTTGAGGGAAAGATTGTGAATTTACGAGTTTCAAACACTTTTCTGCATTTCCTCAATCCGATAATTCCCAAGTATAATGCAAAATTAAATTTATTTTTACAAACTAGCAGGATTATTTTGCAGCCTTATAGTTAACTTGTTAAGATCTTGATTTGTACAAAGTCCAGACACTGATTGATATTTCATAGGACCCTAAAGTTAATTTTGTATAGTTTATTAGAACTTGTCAAACATAATAATATAACGTGTGATTGCATTTTGTGGAAGCGAAAGTAAATTTACATGTTTCGAAGTAGCCTATGAATTCCCTCTGCTTGATTATGTATAAATGTAGTGCAAAAATAGATTTATTTTCAGTTTCAGAAATAATTAGATAGTAAGAATATAATTCTTTTTCTCGCCTTAAATAGTAAATAACTACATACTTATACAAATACTCTAGAAATAAAAATGTCAATGCGATAAGATTATAGTCCTAATTATGATACGGGATTTCAAATAAAAAATGTAAACTAAATTTTAACTTTATTCAATTAAATAGGAATAGGATTATTTATAAATACTAATATTTCTTGTTGCATGCAAACCTAAACATGCAAAAAATATTAAAAATAGGGTAAGCATTGGGTTTTTTATTAAAAAAAAAGATGGTTTCTTCGCGATTTTACAACAAAATGATAAAAATACTTCCAAAAATATCCCTTTTAATATAACACTTGAAAATTCGAATGTCCATAGAAATGCATGCATCTACCAAACGTTTTTGCGGTTTTTTGCGGTTTTCGATCAGACTGACATATTTGTTTTTATTAGACGCTCCTCATGTGTACACTGCTAAAAGGGAAAGCTCATTTTTTTAAAAAATATTTTTTTACGAAACAGACGAATTTATTTCGTCAGTTTTTTTTACAAAATTTATTTTGTCAAAAATGAGGACGAATTCAAATAAAAAACATTGTAAGTGTTATTTCCTACAGAGTAAATAAGCACTTTATATCTTATCATTGGAAGTTAAACATTTGTACTTTTCTCAAATAGCTATATCCGAAAGTGCAACTATTTTTAATACAATTTTTTTTAATATACATACAAATAACATATTATTTTGCAGAAGAATCATTTGTAAAATAATTATATAATGTGTTACGTGTATTTCATCTACAGTTTAAATGTGTTTCATTTATGCATTAATATAATTTTTGGGTATTTGTAATTAATTTAAGCGTGTGGAAGTGTTAAGTGTGTCCCTTTTAATATAACACTTGAAAATTCGAATGTCCATAGAAATGCATGCATCTACCAAACGTTTTTGCGGTTTTTTGCGGTTTTCGATCAGACTGACATATTTGTTTTTATTAGACGCTCCTCATGTGTACACTGCTAAAAGGGAAAGCTCATTTTTTTAAAAAATATTTTTTTACGAAACAGACGAATTTATTTCGTCAGTTTTTTTTACAAAATTTATTTTGTCAAAAATGAGGACGAATTCAAATAAAAAACATTGTAAGTGTTATTTCCTACAGAGTAAATAAGCACTTTATATCTTATCATTGGAAGTTAAACATTTGTACTTTTCTCAAATAGCTATATCCGAAAGTGCAACTATTTTTAATACAATTTTTTTTAATATACATACAAATAACATATTATTTTGCAGAAGAATCATTTGTAAAATAATTATATAATGTGTTACGTGTATTTCATCTACAGTTTAAATGTGTTTCATTTATGCATTAATATAATTTTTGGGTATTTGTAATTAATTTAAGTGTTGTTTCTGAAACATATACATATTTTCTACGAATAGTAACGTAATAAATATTCCGTATTTAAAATATTTTTTTAATATTTACTACACAAATCAAATCAACAAATACGTAAACAAAAACGTATGTCAAATGCAGTTAAACAGAAAACCACTGACTGAATATGAATCACAACAATAACCATTGTTCATGCCTAATTGTATTTTGGCTATTTATTAAATTTTAATTACAGAGAATTGCAGGAAGACTGAACAATGATACAAAACCTATGAATCAAGTTTAAAAAAAACACTGCTTAAATAAACTTTTTTCCAAAAGCTTGTATCTCGCCACATCAAAAAGAAAATTTACTATTTTTTTTTTGCTAGATAACTCTTTGTCTAAAAACCATCAGATTGCCGTTCCAGCTAATTACGAACTTTTTTTTTTTTTTTTCAAATTATGTCTTTCTGCTTTCGTGCCTTCAGCAAGGAAATTAGAAATTCGTGCTTGCTTTGATAATGAAAAAGCTATCTTTCAAACTTTTTTGGGTGTCATCTTTATTGCGTGCAATTTTCTTCTAATTAATTTTAGTGTCGTTTCTTTAAAAAAAATACCAAGTTAACACTAGAGTGGTAGGATACTTTAAAAAAAATTTCTCTCTCATGTTAAACCTTATGGAGCTCACTTTCATAAAGCTTTAAGTGGTTAGGCTTCTTTACATTTTTTTGTAAAGGTAGGCGAAAAAACCGGCTAAAAACCAAAAAGGATTTTTATCAAATTTTGCCCTATATGAATAGTTTTATTATTTATTCTTATAAATAAGCAAATATTTTTCGAATATATTCAGACAGACAGTCTGAAAAAGTATTTTTTTATATATACAGTAAACGGGTAATAATAAATTATAATTTATTGCAATTAAAAATTAAAAGCTTATGTATATAAATCTGCAACATCTTTGAAAACATATGAATCATTTATTACGCATGTAAAAAAAATTAAGTTTCAGCATAGAACTGCATTAATTATAAGCATCAATTTTGCGAAAATGCATTTTAGTAATTTAGTAAATGATACGTATCTTAGTTTAAGAGATTTTACTAATTTATAAAATAATTCGGAGTATTTACTCAGATATATAATGCTATTTTATATAAATATATAATTTCAATTGGATATTTAATTCGGATCAACACATATTGAATTATGCAATAAAATATTGATTATTTAACAATGATGTATTTACAATTTCCTATATTTTACTATTCAATTATACGTTACTAAGCGTACATTAGAGAAAAACATTAGATTACATATTCATATCTATTATAAATTAAATATAATAATAATTCATACATATGTTAAGTATTTAAAGATAAATTTGTGCAACTTTCCTAAACAGATTGAGGTCGTAGTTAAGTACTTGTAAAACAGTTCATGTAAACATGTATGCAAACCTAAGATAAAAAGTTATTAATTTAAAAAAAAGTACGTTTATTAATTAAAAAAAATTATACTTTACGATTCATAATATATTCATAAAAAATGTAGTATGTCTTGTATAAAGGTAAAACACCATAACATAAAAACATTTAATGTATCTTTATCATAATAAAATTCGTGGGAAACATACAAAACATAACTAATAATAAAATACTAAAAACTCATAGTAACAAAACATTTACTAAAAACTCAACACACTATTAAAATTTTAAAATACTATGAAATATTTGGGGGTTATTACAAACTATATTGAATTATAAAGATGTCAAAGTAATTTCAATATTCAATATCCAAAAATTACCTCTATACTAAATGTTTACCTGACATAATGAATTTATTATGGCAATTTGTAATTCTAAAGCAAATATTGTAACTAATAACATAGTAAAATTAATTTTTAAAAACATAAATATATATTAGACTACATACAAATTATGACATTAAAATCTTTAGGGACAACCCCACCTCATTTTAAGCATCTACCACGATATAGTATCTATTCAAGATAAAGCTTTATGCAAGAAAACCAGCATGCATATTTTCCCTTTTATATGATATATGGTCTTTCGGGATATACCAATCAGTAGTAAGAAATGAAACTAACAAGGTAGAAGACATAAAAGAAAATAGAATCATGTCTTGACAAGGTTAGTATCTGTCATAAGAAAAGCTGAAACCGCAAGTGCATTGGATAAGGCAAAGTTTTCACAATTATCTTAATAACTATAAGCGAAGTTTATTAAATAAATATTATTTATTTCTGTGTCGGGCAAAAATTGTTTTATTGCCAATTCTTAATCTCATCTAAACATCCAAGAATAAACTGAATTTATGTGTTGCTTTATGTAATTGTTTTGCTCGTTTATTATTGCTTTGCTAAAATTTTATTGGAACTTTTATTTTATTGCAGAGGTTTTTTTTAAGTTGCAAGAGTTTCTGTTTGATAACTACCAATAACGTTTGTATTTTTAATACCCACTGACTTACGCAATTTTTGAAATTATAAAATTGTCTCCACAGCTTAGAAATAAAAAATTTTTGAAGGGCATGCTATTTATATATATATATTTATATATATATATATATATATATATGTTTAGCATGCCCTATATATATATATATATATTAATGAATATTAAAGACATAACTTGTAAGATTGACGACATCATACCTAAAATAAGAATATATAGTATAATAAAGTACCTTTACGAACTTTAAAATGTGGTGCATTGTTTCCTGAACAGGATATTACATCCGAAACAGTAGAGAGTACATAAAATAAAAATCTATAAATGCAAGTATATTTGCTTTAAATCGTGTAACGATAATTTTCTTAATGTTATTAGTATATAGATATTTAAAAGTAAAGCGTTAATTATCTAAAAATACTGCGAATGTTTCGAGTAAAGTTTCAAAGGTCAAAATATGTTTTGTGTAAACAATCGAACTTTGTTTAACAAATATTCAATTTCAATCCATTTTAAACGAAGTATTTTAATAATAAAATAATATTTAAAAAACATTCTAGATCTTTTATGTTAGTTATTTCGAAAGTAAATGGAAACAAGTGTAGTTTTTTCAGATAAGTAAGTCTTGGAAATAATGAAATTGCATTATATAAATTTTCTAAATACTTTGTTCATATATTCGATTGTTGAATATTTATCTAATTTAAATAAAAAATTATTTACACAGGTGTGTATCAATGATCTTTAACCTTTAAAAGGAGTTGTTTGGTTTTAACCCTCTGACGGAGCTGAACGATTTAAGTCGTCATGAACCAGTTTTTCTAACAATATATTCTGTAAATTCATAAAAATATTCGATGCTGAAATATTTTTCAAACCTAAAGTTTTGGGATGTGTTTTATATGTTACATCTATTCAAATAATACAAATCAAATAAAAAAAATATAATAAACAAGCATTAAAAATATAAAGGAAATAATTTTTTAGAGGCAACTTTACAATTTTGCTTTTTCTCAAACCACTCAGAGGTTTAACACGGAATTCTGGTTGAAATATCAACCATCCACCTTGTAAAGGTTAAAGTTTAAAGTATCGGTTTCAATTGAATCAATTCGAAAAAAGCAAAACGAAATAAAATTCATCACATTTGAAGAGCATTAATCTATCCAACCACTTAACTTAAGAAGTAAAACCTATTTCCCAGAAAATAAGTTTCTAGAATCCCCAGCAATTACGAAATTGCGAAAATTTGAACATCCAAGCAAAAAAAAACCAGACAAGTAACGGTTTTTTACGGATAAGCTCAAGGAACGTAAACTGGCAGCAGAGCACTATTCCAACGGAGTAGAAGGAATCCGGCAGAAACTATAAGAATTGGCTATGCCGAACGCATTTTACTGTCCAAACTTATACCAAAGAGGCTGAATAAATGATTCGAAAACATTTTATTGCTTCTCCAGATTGACGACAAAACGCATTGCTTGTTGTTCTTTGACTGCCCTGCTCCTTATTGTTTTTCCGTGGATGCTCCGAAAGGATTTGGGTTTGCTCTTGACGATGCAATATTGCTTGCTGCGAGACGGAAATGCGGAGAAAATATTGCTGAAAAAGGGAGCAAATAACTTGTTTCCGCTTTAAATCTCACTAAATGCCACTTTCTGTAAAACAGGTAATGGTTCTTAAAGGGAAGGGTGGGCGCATGAAAAATGTTTTTTGTCGCGGGAAAATGTCGCGGGAAATCATTCGTAAAGGTCATTCGAAGAATTTGTCTTTTAAGAACAAATTTATTTTTAAAAAATGCATCTTATTGTGTCTGCACTGTTAGAAAAAAGGTGCTTAAAAAATGAGTAACGGAACCTACTGGTTTTTCGTTAACCTGGACGTGGACCTTTCGAGAGTTCCTGGACCTACTCGTTCGAACCTACCCTAATGTTATTTGTGACCTATACAAAAAACTATAATAACTTTAGATAAAACCCTTATTTGGATTGTTATGAATCATATTCATAAAGAGAGAGAGATAAATTAATAAATATACACAGTGAAATAATTTGCTTAAAAATGAGTACATGGGCATACTTGTTTTTCTTTGAGTTTAACTGCATCGTAAATGAGCGACGACGTACTCAAATTTAAGAAACCGTGCTTAATCATAAATGAGTATCGTGATTTAATATTGCTAATATCAGTTTTTTGTCTGGCCATCTTAATAAAACGACCGAACAAATTTTAAATAATTGTTCAGAAGATGGTTTTCCACATTATTTAATGTCGATTGCTTAAAAGTATACTGAATTATTACAACTCAATTATCTTAATTCCCATTTTTTGGCACACTTTGTTTATATTTCTTCTGTTTATAACTTATTCACGTCACCCTGGTTGTGCAACGGATAAGGCACTAGGCTGCAGTGCCTGAGGATCTGAGTTCTATACCCGGTAAGTCTTGGTGGTAATTGTTGATATTTATTGAAAGTGGCTTATGAAGACAGCCTATTTAGGGAAGCAAATGTTCTTTTGATTAATTTTTAATTATTTTTGAGAACATGTCTTTTTCAAAAATGAAACTTATGTATTCGGAGCTATGAGAACCATCGAATGTACTCCGAAAGGTGTACATTTTACTTATGTTTAGTTCTTTACTTTGTAACAATTCTTCTGTTTATAATTTCTGCAAGTCGGCCTGATAGTTTAACGGATAAATCCTGGACTGAGGATCTGGGTTCGATTCCCGGTAAGAGAAACATTGATAAATCATTAGGGGTACTCCAAGGTTTTCGGTCGTCTTTAAAAAGCAGGCCAAGAATTGAGGTATTTTTTTTTTTTGAAATAAACAGAATCAACACACAAAATATATGATGCTCCATACTTGTGTGGTTTGGTTGGCTCAGTGATTTGATTTCAAAAGTATATTAGCAACAACTTTGGAAGTTTGTTGAAACAAGACAGTTTACAAGTATTTACTTAAAACTTATCTCATCATTTTTAAATGGGCAATATATGTGTTACTAAATCAAAAATCTTCAAAAATATTTAATGTTTATTCCAAATGTTTGTAGCTTGTTTTTTACCATTTATGTAGACATTGGTAGATAATTATTTTTCGTGTATTGAGTATACTTTTCTACATATTCATATTTTTTTTTAATTATTTCTGTTATTAAATGTTAATATCAAAAGTTTATTATTACTTTAACTACTTATACACAAAGTTAATTTCTTAATAATTATTTTTTAATAAAACACATAGCAGGGAATAAATTACCTAATAAATATGCAATATTATAACAAAGGATATCACATATTAAACTATGAAAAAGCTTAATAAAAGATATTCAATGACAAAAGTATACACAGCAGGATTTTTTTTACAATTACATCATCGTTAATTAATTCATATATATACATATGTTTTAAAACTATTCAGTTAATAAAATATAATACTAAAAGTTTTTGCTGCTTTAACTACTTACACGCAAAGTTAATTTCTAATTAATATTTTTTTAATAAAACACATAGAATAAATTAACTAAAAATCATGTAATATTATAACAAAAGAGAACCCATATTAAACTATGAAAAAGCTTAATAAGAGATATTCGATGACAAAAATACACACTGCAGGACTTATTAAAATTTTTATAATTAAATCATCCTAAAAGATAATTATAAAATGCAAGTTATTGCATTGAAACGTTTCGGTTCCAAACATTCTTTTACCACCTCTTTAAAGAGTTTTTATTATACTTTAATCTGTTTACTGACAATGCCTTAATTCGTTTTTTTTATATAATTCCGGAAAATTCCTGCTTGATAATGAGTATTTTTTTAGACTCGAGAACCGGATCACTGAATCAATTAGCTCACTCACCTGAAAATTAATATATTTTATTAACAAGCTTGTAGAAGAACGTCGAGCGTAAGTATCAAATACTGCTTATTTTTCGATTTAAATTAGTAATTTATAAACGTTAGGTAATACGTAGGGATGAAATATTTTGAATGTTTAATCATTCTGGAACAGTTCACAGAATTAGTCATTTGAAATAAGTTTTTAAAAAATGGAAGGATTTATTTCTGATTTAATTTTTTATTTAATCAAAATTAACAGAATCGTGAGTGTAATTAATCTGTGATAGAAAATAATTGAAATATACTAAACCAAAAATCAAAAGAAACATTAGTTTTATTATGAAAAACAAAATCTTATTTCAAAATCAAAATAAAATTTTATACAAAACAAAATCTACAATTTTTTATACAAGTAAATTTACATTAATATAAGAAAATGCATACTAGTTGAAATAAAATATATATATATATAAGACTTTTAAATGAAAATTAACAAAATATATAAACAATATAATTATATAAAATTTAAGGGGGTCCGATACCCAAAATTCGCAAAAAAAGTCATTTTTTTTTATATTTAAAAAATAATATTCAAACTTATCTTATTAACTCACAAAAAACTGTTTCAAAAAATTCCTATTACTTTTTTAGTTATGAATGTTTTAAAGAGACACTATATTAATAATGTGTTCTTATAACATAATTGTATCACTATATGTAAATTTTAAAAGCAAATATCTCTGTTCGTGGTTTTGAAATTTAATGAACACTAAAAATGCTAAGGCTTTTTTACTATTATACTTAAAATCATAATTTGTGTGTGTATAGCAAGATAAATATATTTTAAATAGATGTATGCATTCATATTTCCTATTTTTACCATAATTTGTTTTTTAAAACCACTTAAAATGGAATTTTATTTTTTTTCGTCAATTTTTTTTCCAAAATTTCTAATATATTTTATTTTTTTAAAGTGATGTATCTGAATCAAAATTGGAATACATACATCTATTTACATATTATTCAAGATCTTAAATAAAAAAAATTGCTTCAAAATATTGAAAAACAAAAAAGGAGTAGGAATTTTAAAATTGTTAAAAAATTTACTAAAATTTTAATTTAAAAATAAATGTGCAATTAAAAAAAAAATTGAGCGTCTTAAAATGGTTTTTTATGCATATTTAGAAAGAGAAAAAAAATTGGATTGTACAAGTATAAAAATAAAAAAAAAAATGTCGAAGGTATCGGATATTTATAAAAAAACGAAATGTCATACAAACAATGGTGAAGGTTCACGTTATGTTGAAATCGTTATTTCAACGCCTTATGTCCTTTAATTGTAACACATTTTTAAACGCAAATAATTATGATTGTCCATAAAAAGATAAATCCACTTAACCCACCTTTGAAAAAGTAAAGTTGTATTCACTTTTTGGAATTTTAAATGTTCTTAAATGCTTTTTTTTAAATAATTGAAATTATTTTTAATTAATTGTAAAGAAATATCTGTTAAGGTAAACTCAAACCATTAGATTAAAAAATTATTAAGAATGAAATAATTATAAAAATTTAAAAATTTAATGTATTTATATAAAAATTGGAGATTCTAGGATATGATGTCACGTCTATTACCGTCAGTGGGTTAATAAAAAAAGGACATTGTGTATGTTAGTGAAAAATAAAACGTACAATTATTTCAATTATATTTATATATCAAATAAAACCCGCCTTTTTATTTTTCAAATGCACTTCGGTTTGAATATATCAATTGAATATATATTAGTTGAATATATAATTTGAGGATATTAATATTTTTTAATAAACATATAACTAGTTTATGCGCCAATTATTTCAACGTTTTGTCGCTTGGTTGGATCGTTTTTCGTGTTGAATCGGCCAGACACATCGGTTACACATCCGAATTTCTATTAAAGGGTTGTAATTCAGAGCTAGACTATATTTATTATTTATATTACGTTTATTATGTAATCCTTAAATGTATTAAAATAGTTTTTTTGCCGTTTCAAGAACACAATCGCAAGTATCTACAATTATGTTATTGCTACACCTGGCCACAGAATATAGAAAATCAGACTGCTTCATTATTTTATGTTTTGCCCAAATTGGTTAAGTTTTAAAAATAGTTAAGTAATTTTAATGTGTTTTGAACTTCCTGAATATATATATATATATATATATATATATATATATATATATATATATATATATATATATATATATATATATATATATATATATATATATATATATATATATATATATATATATATATTTATTTATTTATATATATATATATTTATATTTATAAAGAGATAGAGAGAGAGAGGGAGAGATAGAGATATTTTTTACTTGTAATACAAAGTGGCTTACACAGTGGTTTTCACAATTTAAAGAACATTTTCCCCATCTCTCAAATTAATATTTGAAATTTGATCCGCGCTTGTTACCTTGAACGAATATCTGTAGTGTTCCAAAATAGTTTCACGGACAAAATGTTGAAAATAATATATTATTGCAGTAATTCGTTCCTCCAAATTCCTTTTAACCACTCATACATTTAAAATATGCGGCACTGAAATTGACTACTCTCCTGAACCACTTATCTACATGTTACCGGCAAAATACCAAATGCAGGCATTCAATGGAATGCCTGGTGGTTTCAGCAAAAGTATGAAATAAACAAAACCTTTCAATCGATTATATACTCTGTCTAGGCATTCTGAGTAATGCCTATTGCTATTTAGGAAAAGTATGAAATGAGATTCTTGAAAAGGATATTTTTTAGAAGACGGAATACAGTCAAATAAATATAAAAAAAATAAAATATCTGATTTTTTTTATTAAGAAAATAGTGAAAATAAAATATGAATCAACTTGTCGTTGAAAGAAATCAAATTATTTTAAATTACATTTATTTTTAATTTTTATAAAAAAAATACTGCAATGTTATGGGAGTTTATAATGGTGTATCGAAAATGCTACGAGTGAAAATACCACTGCCGGAGTTTAAGTGTGCCGTTTATAAATAAAAGTAGAAACATATTATTGTTTTCCTATTTGCGGAGTTTGAAAATACTTTAAAAAATTTTAGAAATAAAGTAATGTTAAATAATTTAGGTTGAATGCCAATGAACAAAGTTATTAGGACAAAATATTTTCAAAACGACTGACAAAAAGGGGTTTAGATAACAAAACGTCATACTAATATTTCTTTTAAAGTATTAAAGGGGGGGGGGGGGGGGGGGAGGTCTTCCAAATTCAGGTAAAATTCAGTTTTTAGATTTTTTTTTTGTTTTATTAAACTGAAAATTGAAATATTTTAAAAGTAACAAAATATTTATGCAAGGATAAATATATAGCTTACAATTTTGTACAAATTGAAATAAATACATTCTATGTCATTCTGATATATATTTTTTATATCAGAATGTATATATTTATATATTTTTTTATTCTTAAATTTGTTATTAAAGTTATATCAGTTTTATTAAAATGTGGTTGTTGTATAAAATAATGCAAACTCTTTTATTTTCTTTTTTTCGCTCCCAGAAGTTATGCAAACATGTCTTAAAACGTTCTAGTATTTTCATTGTAGTGATTTGGTAAAACCAACTATTAATTTTCAAAGATTTTTTTTTTAAATATTTGCAATTGACGGTTAACTATTTTAAATCATATGTAATACTTGGTAATTTGATTATTTCTATAATTGAAATTAAAAGAAGACACACACAATTTTGTTGTTGCGAATTTTCTTTTTTATCCAAGTAAACATTTATTATTGGTATTTAATTTTTTTTAGTATTTTTTTGATAAATGAATACCTTCGAAATTTCCTAGCTAGATTTCGGTATCCCATCAAAATGAAGAAACAGGTAACTTCTTCTATGTACCCGTAATTGCTGATGAATAGCAGCTGTGCATAGATTTAATTTTGTTTGTGCAATTTTTTCACATTTACGCGCATAGTGTAGCCCGCCACCGGCTTTTTAAGGTACTACTCATAAGTTTAAGTGTTTAAGAAAAATTCTTAATGTAACTCTGAAGCCTTCTTCTTTTTACCAGGTTTTATAGTATTTTTTTTTTAACTTTATTGTTGAGTTTGACTGTTTGACCATATAAAAGTAAGTTCGCAAATAAAGCTTTATTTTAAGTTTAACATAGATGCCAAAATTTAAAAGCATTTTTTTCGAAAAACTCGCTAAGTTTAAGGAATTATAACTATAATAATAAACATAATAATAAGGTCCCCTATATATCCACAACGAATCATATGTCAATTTTCTTTAAAGATTACATTATGTTTTGAGAATTTAAAATTATAATAATTTATTCAATACTTACATCTAAACTTTTAAGGATTGTTTGTAGAATTTGTAGAAACGACTTCAGCAAATCTATAATAATGAAAAAAAACTGCCTGGCTAATCTACTTACACCTAGTTTAGTAACATTTAGATATATTATCAGAAAAATATAATTGATAAAAATATGAGTTATCCTTTAGTGATATTTAACCGTACATTAATTCAATATTAATTTTAAGTAACACATCATTAGTAAAGTATAAATTATTTTGTTGAAAAGTTTGTCCTTATATTTTTAGCAACTGGAAAAATATATAAATGCTAAATTTAATTCCTAATTTATTTCTTACATTTTTATTAAACTATTTTCGTTAATATATTTTGAGATAAATGTCATTATATATTAACTATCAAACGAATGTCTTATGTCAATTTAAACAAATAGTTTTTAAGGTAGATTATTTTTTAACTTGTTAGTTTAGCTGTTTTTTATAAGAAATAAATTATTGGGAAAATTAAGCAAACAATTTTAAAAACAAATTTTTAAAACTATAAACTCAATTTGATTTTTAATAAACATCTCAAAAAAAAACTTCGTCAAACTTCGGAAAAACTTCGTCAAATCATACCAATAAAACATAAAATTAAAGTAAAACAGTTTATTATTTGTTTTTAATATAATTTTAAAAAAATAAAAAGTCGTAACGAAAGCATTTCATTAATTTGGTTTAATAATTCAGCAAACAAATTTATGCTCAGTTTGCTCGCATTTTTAATTTTAAATTCCTTAGAGAGCAAATTAACTACAAATATACATAACGAAGTAAATATTTAACTCCATGAAAAGGCCTATTGTATTGTTCGGGGTACAAGTCAAATTTTCTTCGTGCTAATTTTAGCATTTATTATACCGATGTTAATAAAAATGCGGTTCTATTGAGAATAAATTCTATACAAAATTCTTCCTAGAATTTGTTTTTTGGAAAAAACTCTACAAGTATGCATTTTTTCCTTTAATTAATTATAAAATAAGCTTATATGTCTTTATTATATGTCGTTTCAGCACACGGGTATTTTATTTAGAATCATGCGAAGAAAGGGTACATGTGCCAGTTTATTATACAATTCCCTTTTCGAGAACTTCTTTCCATTAACTTTGACACTGTTCCAAAGAAATCAATTGTCAAAATATCCCATAAAAAGTTGTTCGATCACAAAAGGAATGATTAATCAGACGGGTGACATCATCTGACAGTTTCGATTTTGAATAAGAGCGGTGACTTCCCCGTTACCTATTGTTCCCCATCGAGTTTCCGTCGAAAAGCTTTTACTCAGTCTTTGGAATTATTCACAGAGAAATAAAAACCTTTATAAAAACCATTCATCAAACTGCTTCATAAAGACATAAAATTTGAACTGTGTCACCAATTAATTCTGCAGGCATTTGATTAGTTTCAAATAAATGCAGGTGACGCGTTATATCGAGGTAATATGTCTGTCTAGGTACGGACAGGCAAGTTACCTCGTCTGTTAGAAGTTTTATATTATATAGGAAGTCATAACAATTTTTTATAAAGAAATATTCTATATGAACTAATTGTGCTATTATTATTTTAAATTTTGAGCAATATCGGAATACAGAATATATTTCATGAAACATTCTTAATATAAACGATATTATTATTTTTTTTAATCTATTAATACTGCAGGCATTTCATTAGTTTCAATTAAATGCAGGTGACGCGTTATATCGAGGTAATATGTCTGTCTAGGTACGGACAGGCAAGTTACCTCGTCTGTTAGAAGTTTTATATTATATAGGAAGCCATAAATTTTTTTATAAAGAAATATTTTATATGAACTAATTGTACTATTATTATTTTAAATTTTGAGCAATATCGAAATTCATGAAACATTCTTAATATAAACGATATTATTATTTCTTTTTTTAATATATTAATTTTGCAGGCATTTGATTACTTTCAATTAAATGCAGGTGACGCGTTACATCGAGGTAATGTGTCTGTCTAGGTAAAGACAGACAAGTTACCTCGTCTGTTAGAAGTTTTATATTGTATAGGAAGC
Organism: Troglohyphantes excavatus; assembly: GCA_963932185.1. NCBI lineage: Eukaryota > Metazoa > Arthropoda > Arachnida > Araneae > Linyphiidae > Troglohyphantes > Troglohyphantes excavatus. Next base: position 32,508,120 of record OZ010675.1, read on the forward strand.
CATAATTTTTTTTTATATTTTTTATAAAGAAATATTCTATATGAACTAATTGTACTATTATTATTTTAAACTTTGAGAAATATCGGAGTACAGTATATTTCATGAAACATTCTTAATATAAACGATATTTTTTTTAATCTAATAATTTTGCAGACATTTGATTAGTTTAAAATAAATGCAGATGTCGTGTGTGTTCCATGGAGGTAATCTGCCTATCTAGGTATGGACAGACAAATTAGCCTTCTGTTAGAAGTCTTATATTATAGAACAATGTCATATTTATTTTTTATTTAGAAATATTTTATATGAATTAATTGTACTTGTTATTATTATAAATATTGAGCAATATCGGAATACAATACATACACACACACACACACACACACATATATATATATATATATATATATATATATATATATATATATATATATATATATATATATATATATATATATATATATATATATATATATATATATATATATATATATATATATATATATATATATATGTATTCTATTACATATATGTCAATTTCATCAATATTTCTTGCGAACGATACATATTTGTAATTATCCGTATCCTACATTTTTTGTAATCTATTAATTACAAAGACATGTGATTAGTTTATAATGAAGGAAGGTGTCGTGTTGCCCGTAATAAAACCCCCCTAAACACTACCATGTAATTTTAAACCATAGTAATTTTACAAGGAGTACGTCTGAGCTGACACCTTCTGCCCAAATTCCATCACTACAATTAACGTAAGAATATTTGTACTAATACAGATTTAACGTGTACATGCCCTCTGCTTACGGCGGATGTTTGATGGTCAACATGGATTGAACTGTAAACTCTACGAGTACAACGCTCTTGCAAAGGATCTTGATAAGGATCGAATCTTGTTCGATACATTTCCGACTAGTTAATCAGAAAACATTTCACAAGTTAAAATCACATAATTAATATTCGAAAGAAATCTATTATAATCCTTATAAAGATGATCCCTTCAAACACAGCATTTTTTTAAAAGGCCAAATTCTAAACTCACTAAGGGCTGGACGTTAAAAGTAGTGAAATCTAAAATAAGGTCAAGTTCAGTGACAATGGAGATTTCTGCTGTAAGAAAAATATCTATCGTTTGAATGTTTGTTGAATTGGGCTATACAGTTTTATGAAAAATATAATTAACATGTGACGGAGATGAAAGTCTTAAATTGTCCATGGATTTCCAGAAAAATCGAACAAAATAAACAAAACAAACACATCGAACAAATAAATTAAAACAAACTGTAGGAACAAATCAAACCAAGCAAGAGATGTCAAATCACGTATTTTCTGGTTAATCGCAGTAATACCGTTTATTCCAATCTTGAACTTTGGTAACGTTGAAGAGATTGAACGAAGAACAGCGTTCATACTTATTAAAAACAATAATTGTTCTAATAACAATAATTATGTTTGATTTTGTTCTGAAAGTGATATTACATTCTATTTGATTACATTCTTCAAGTGATATTACGTTCTGAAAGTGATATTATATTCTGTTTGATTACATTCTGAAAGTGATATTGCATTATGTTTGATTACATTCTGAAAGTGATAATATATTCTGAAAGTGACATTATATTCTGAAAGTGACATTATATTCTGAAAGTGATATTACATTATGTTTATTGTTGACAACAATTGGAGAACTGATATTGTTTTAAATGATCGATATATATGGATAAATTTTGACGAGAATTATAGAAATACAAAAATAACTTATTGGTATAGAACCCGATAACAATAGCTCACAATATGATACATGCAGACTGTTTGTCGATATATGGCAAACTGTTATTCTCCATGTCATTTCTGAAAACAAACGTGATTGGCATTGGTGAAAAAATTAACTATGAATATTAATCTAAAATAAAATTTCAATAAAACATTAAATACACTCAGAGATATAGACACAAACCCACAATCGGTTTAACAGGTACTTCGCGAGTTTTCAGTTCTTTTCTCACGGGCACACACCGAGCAGGTATGAGAGGGGCGGAGCTCACTCCCACTGACGTCACCGTCACGTGATCCCGTTTCTGCCGGCCGGTTCGAAGAGCGAACCCCTCTTCCAGTTCCCCTACAACACTTCGCAAAGACGCAACCGAAAATCCTTTCCTTTGGGGAAAAAAAGTTTCCATCATCTTCTTTCATCTTCCGCATCTTTTTCTGCATCGTCGGAATTTCGTTCGGGGAAAAAGTCCGAAGCGGGGCTTATTTATAATTTTCGTTTCATCTATCCCACATTTTTTTTTGGTTTTGATTTTTGAACTTCAACTTGGATTTTTTTTCCTCGCCTCCTCGATGGTTCTCATCTCGCTCAAAAGTATGAATGCGTGAGAAGGATATAAATGTATTATGTCTAGAGTAGGAATTGACAAGTGATAATTTGGAAAACGTGGATTTGTGAGAGACAGTGTGTGTTTTCTTGTGAGAGACCGTACTGATTGCATGTGATTGAATTCCTACAAGACTTGGGATGTCCGAAACAGACTGCAAAATGATAGGTGCAAATAAAAGTGCCAAAAAGTTATTCGTTTGTTGGTGGATCTTGTGTATGGTAGTGCACGGTGCCTGTTCGTTGAATACTGCTAATGCCAGCAATACGAATGGGGGTAAGTGTTTATAAATCATATTTATATATGTTTAACTTCAAGTTATGAAATATACAACTTTAATTATATTTTAGTAGTATTTTGCATGTATACAATAATTACGACAGTTGTCACTATTATTATATTTTACTTTCACGGTTTTAGCTCTTTTTCTTGCATTAAGGGACACCCAAGCCTCACATTACAAAAAAATGCTAATTTTTCATTTTGCATATAGAGATGTTATATATATTTATGAAGGTGTGTAAAAAATGTCGAAGCAGTAGAAGGAATAGAATGTTTTTTTTTAAATATTTATATACCATTTATCATCTACCAATATACTTTTCGTGTGCAACATTCGTCATTTACTCAAAATATTTTTTTTTTTAATTTTGGTGACGTTTAATTTACTAAGGTTTTGTAAATATTTTACTAAAAACTTAACTGTTAATAGTTTTTGAAATATAATACTTGTTTTATAAACGAATGAAGTGCTTTTAAAAGATAAGTTATGATTTGTTTTACAATATAATTAACATAAAATTTGAAATTTTTTTAGGTCATCAACATAAAATAAGTTTTTGAAAATATTTAAAACACAAATTTTCACAAATATGTTTGTATATACTTTGACGTTATTTAATCAATTTAATTTCTTTAAAAAATTAATAATCGAAGGAGAAGTAGTGTTTTTTTTTCTAAAACTAGATTGTATATATAAAGTATATTGTTAATACAAGGGCGAATTCGAAACTTTTATTACGTTTATTACTTTTTATATTTAATTCCTTTATTATTAGTATATTTTTATATACATATAATCATCTAATAACGTCAAAATTAATTATAAGAAACATATAACACACTACTGTAACTTTTACACTGTTACAGTAGTGTGACCGTGAAGATTTTTCGAATTAACAGCAGCAGCTTAATATAAAAGTAGTCACACATAAAAATGCATAGAAGTTTGAAAAATACTAATGTAAATATTTTCTTTAAAAATCAACAAAATAAATTATAATGCAAGCAATTTTTTTTCCAAAGGTATTAAATGAAGAAATATTGGTAAAATTGTTTAAAAATCTACTGAAAATAAAGTAATACTTTATTTGTAATACGCATATACATTTAAAAAAAATTAAAAACGAAATTTATATAAGAGTTATTGAAAAAACTAGAATGAATTCAACTTTTGCAAGTATATTCAATTTCCACGAAATTATTCAAATTATTTTAATAACATTAATTACATTTATATAATATAACTCTAAAATTGTACATTAATGAAAAATTAAATATTTTTCTTAGCTCATAATTTTATATATTTAACATATTTTCAAACAATTTCGAGTTTCTGAGGTAGCTTTGGAATTTCCTGTTCTCACTAGTTATGAGACTATACTGCGTATCTCACTTATAGTGCACGAATCCCTTAGTAATGAGCAGTAATCCCGTAGTAAGAAATCAACTCGCTTTCAGAAAGAAAAGCTTTAAAATTAAATATTTAAACTTAATTATAAATGTGTTAAAACTTATTAAATTTTACATTTATCTCTTTATGTATAAAATTCTTTGTATTGAAATATTTAAAAATAGCATAAAGAATGATAAGTGATTTTTAATTTGGAAATTAATTAATAAAAAAATATTTTTGACTGATGGTACACTGTTAAAAATAGGTACTTAAAATAAGTAAAATGTACTTATTATTTATTACATTCGATGCTTATCATAGCTCCGAATACATAAGTTTCATTTTTGAAAAAGCCTGTACTCAAAAATGAGCTCAATGAATAAAAAGAGCAGTAGCCTGCCTGCTTAGGCTGATTTCACAAATCACTTTAAACAAATATCGACAAATTACAACGAAGACGTACTGGAATTCGAACCCACATACTAAGGCACCGCAGTCCAGTGCCTTTTCCGTTGTACCACCAGGGTGACGTGAAGAAGTTATAAACATAATAATTGTTAAAAATGTCTGAAGTAAGATGACTGATTTGTAACTCAATTTCCATTTCAGCCATCGGCATCAATTAATGTGGAAAACTAATAATGTTCTGAACAACTATTTTAAGTTTGTCAGGTCGCTTTGTTAAGATGGCTTGAACAGAAGCTGAAAATTGTAATGTTAAATCAAACTGCTTATTTTTTAGAAAGTACGGTTGCTTAAATTTGAGTACGTATTCACTCATTTACGATACAATTGTACACAAAGGAAAACGAGTATGTTTAGGTACTTATTTTTAAATATCCTTTTTTCCAGTGTACGCAACGAATTTGGTTAGCATTTTTACATTTTTTCTGACTTCTAATTAATTTATAAATAATACTGAAGTTATTCATAATTTAACTAATTCAATTATTATTTTGTATGTATGTTACATATAGGTTATTTTTAACATTATTGTATATAAAACTACATACATTTAAGGAATCTCGGTTTAAACAGATTCTTCACATATTTGCAATATATATTTTGTGGTTTATATAATTTTCATACAGGCAATTTGAATGTACTGTGCTATACTATCTTAAATAAAACATACCCAAACATAAAAACATAACCAATTAATTTCATAATAATAATAGTTCATAATTAAAAAACTAATTAATAAAGATAAAGTCATCATAATAACATTTCATTCAACCTGATTGAGGTATTCGTAATTTCGTCATTTGCTGAAAAACTAAAATTGTAATATATGATTTGTAATGTTATACAATATAATGTTTTATTACACTGTTTTATGAATGTTTACTTGGTGCAAAGTATGTTCAAACACTGTAGAATATAATCGATGTTTATTATTTTTTTTAATTAAAAATTTGCTACTACTTTAATTGGCTAGTTGCATTTTGTTAACAATGCACAAAAATCAATATTTTCAAAACTAAATTCATAATACATTAATTAGAACGTAATTAACTTCGCTAAATATAATTACGACACTTTTAATTTTATATTAAAGGAGAAGACTAAAAGTCAATTATTTAATTAGTCGCATGCGAACTAATTAAATATTTTCATAATTAAATTTCGATAGATAAAATATTGTCTACACGTCTGCAATTATATCGCCTTTTGTTGCAAATACATCATTCATACGAAACAAATTATTTAAACAATTTTACGATACTGATAATCTATAATTACAATACTTAACAAATGGCTTATGAAACATTACATAAATGTAAAAATTGACTTGTTAAAGCAATTCACTACTTACTTTTATGACCAAATAACTCTAATAACTTAGTAGTATAATATATAATTTTTTTAAAACTCTTAAATAATTTAAATATTGTTTTTATAAAATTTAGAACCTTCATAACATTTACGATATTAAAAATGTGCATTTGGTTTAATCCAATGATTTACTACTATGTACTTTTATCTTATTTTCGTAAAGAAGTATGTAAATATATGGAATATATAAGTATGAATAGCTCCAAAAGAATATATTTTAATTAGATTTTGCGCAAATTATTTATACATTTTTTTAATATAGAATGCTGTATAACACATATTTGGTAAACGGCGTTTACATGTATTGAAATTGCGTAAAAAAGTTTTAGTTTGTGTTAAAAAATTTTAAATGTAATGTAATAATGTAATGTAAATAAATGTAGTAAAATTTTAAATGTTTTAATAAAATTTTAATTGATATTTTATTCAATGAATGCCCTATAAATAAGTTATTATTTAATCTTCGATGACTCCGTTATAATTCTAATTTTTTGAATATTTTTAACTTGAAACATAATAACTGTAGATTTAAATATTTTTAAAAGATAAAAACGCCTATTTCAGGAAATATTGTAAACACCTTTTAATAAAGCAATTTATTTAAGATTTTTATGTCGAATCAAACCCACTACGTTTATCGAGACAATATATTTATATAAAAAATATAAAAAAGGCATGTTGAAAGAGCAATATTTTTTTTTTTAAATAAAACATTTTATATTATTTTTATTAATTTTAAAATTAAAAACTATCCTTGTCATTTTCGAATAAAGAAATAGTAAAATAACAGTTTATTTTTTACTAGTTAAAAAATCCTTATACATGACATGAATATGTATTTCAAAGGAGAACTATCACTGCATTATTATTTTGTCAATTAAATTCGTCGAGGATCTAATTCTTAAAAGAAATTATGGGTATCCTATTAGTATATGTCTAATAATAGGTGGATAGTAAACATAAAAATATTTTATGTAACTTATTCGATTATGAATATAAATAGCCATTACAGCATTTGCAATGACAGTCATGAACTTGTATTTCAGTTGATACAGTGTGGCTAAATAGAAAGTCATATGGTTTAGAACTCTCCTACAATAAAATTTCATGTAATGACTAGTTAAGACATTTGCATGAAGCATAATTAAAATATGATTACACAAAATAAAAACAACGTTCACTTATTTATATTAAAAGTATCCTGCAAAAAAGATTTTCGCTATCTTGAAGAGTAACGTCGGCGAAAATAGTTTAGATAACTTCCTTAAAAATATATTGTAACAAACAAATATCGCCTTTATAAAACAAACTCTTTTCAGAGATTTTAAACAATAAACAAAAGAGTTCCTGGTGCTGTGAAATCCTCCTTTATTCTGATAATAGTTAGTTTTTAACAAAAAGTATTTTATGAAATTTGTATTCTCTTGTTAAACATAAAGAAGTTAAATTCAACCTAATACAATCGTTTATGTATAAAATAATTACAACCAACCAGATTTAATTACTTCGATATTAAGAGACTCATTAAAATGATAAAATCCAGATTTTTTTTATCACTTCAAATTAACTAAAAATGCAACTCAGCAAACACCTACAAAAAAACACCCTCATTAAACAAACATCGAAAGCGGGCGGGATGGAAAATCGACTTGTTTACAGAGCCGGAAAACCTGCCGACAACCCAGAGTCAATTTTTAAAATTCGCAGACCTATCTATTTGAGATTTGATGTTTATATTAAAGTTTCATCTGGCTCACACACTCTACATCGCATCCCTTTCCTTCAGCTTCGTATTTACTTAGGATTTAACCGAGCGACAGAACTGAAGCCGTTCCAATTTTAAGAGTGCTTCGCTCCCTTCCTGGTTTGAGGTGGTAGAGGGGCTGCGAGAAGGAAGGGAGCCGCCTTCTTATTCATGTTGAACTAAACGCTGTCAAGAAGGGCAGCTGACTTTAAGAGGGGGGGAAGGGGCTCAGGGGAGTTGGAGATTTTGGGTGAAAAGGAATTACTTCAGGTCTTGCGTGACGATAAAGTGAATCGGAATTATTAAGATATTCTGAGAAGTGGTCTTAGGAATGTGAGATGAGAGGGATTTTGTGGAAGTGAGCATTGCGGTTTTTCTACTTAATCAAATCTTAAGTGAGCTCTTAGTGGAAAAAAAATTGAGATAAAATTAACCATTTGCAGATAAAAAAATCTGATAAATATGGTGGCAACATCAAAGAGTTTAACATAATTCAAAATGCAAGTAACAAACAACATTTAACTAAATTTTGATAACAGTTCAGATTGTATCATTATATCATGTAATTATAATTTTTTATAATTTTTTAACAGGATTCATCAATTTTATGTAGCATACTTAAATCTGAGTTTCAAACTTGTTCTGAAAAATACATAAAAATTATAATTATAAATAAACTAAAATGTATTTAGAATTATAATTTTTAATTTTAATTTAAAATTTGTAATGGTATTTGATTATCATTTAATTTACTAGTCGGCACATAAATGTTTTAAAATGAATGCTCATAATCATTAGAGTGCAAATATAAAACATTTATACATATTTCATTTATTTCATTCTTTATTTAAGAAATTGTGTCTTCTTCCATTGCAACTAAAGTGTAGAACTACATGGTTGTCACAAAGGTCATTGTTTAGCTATTTAACTACACATAATAAACCATTATTTTTACTCTAATTAACGAAGTGGGTGGAAGAACTGTGCAGCTCCAATTTTGTCTCATCTCAATTTTACTTTTTCACTTGTTCTAATAAAGAAAATATCCTTTATCGATTGGTGCAAGAACCATACAGGATGTCTATATAGATATAAAGGGAAATGATTGTTGTCTCATACGGTGAAAAAAACGTAAAGCCCAGGAGCTGTCTTGTTTTCGCACCGAATTAGTTGAACGTTTTGTCGCTTATCTGGATCTACTAAACTCGGTCGTTTACTAAACTCGTTTGTTGAAAGTGAGTTTTTATTTTAACCAGATAAAAGTTGGGTTACATATTTGAAATTCCAATAAAGGGTGTAATTCAGAGATGTACTATATATTTATATGTAATTTATTATTCAATCTTTAAATATATGAACGAATCTTTTTTTGAAAATCAAAGTTGCGTTGATAATTTCGATAAAGTTTCTACAAGGATTGTATTGGTAAACATGGCCACATAATTCTAGTGTTATGTGTAAAAAAAACAGACACACACAACACCAATACTTTCTTTTCCTAAAAAAAACTGGCATAAGATTTAAAAGGTAAAACCAGTCTAAAATAGTGAAATGTATTTTTTATGGTTAATCCAAATTTGATAAGTTTTAAAAAACGTTAAGTATTTTTCAAGTGTGTTTCGTCCTTCTGGAATAATTTTGAAAACTGGAGCTGTCTGGTTATTTCACCCATATCTTCAATTTAAACTATTTTGTGTGAAATTAAATATAAGCGACTTGTTTATAATATAAACGAAGTAGTTGGGTAAAAATAATGTTTTATTATGTCAATACAGTAAAATGTGATACAGCAAAACAATGACCATTGCCCAACAGTTTTGGACTAACCTTTATATTGGTATATGCTGTAATTCTAAATCATAAATTATTTACCTTGGTAAACTGCAAATATATCATACTATATGAGGTGTATTTTGTTTATTTTATTCAAAATCATTAATATATCTGATAAATAAGATTTTTCTTAGCTTAAATGTCTATAAAATGTTGTTTAATATAACCATGCTTCTTAAAAAACTTTTTTAGTAAATGATCATTATTTTCAGGGCATATCTTTTTTAAAGTTTCTCAGAAAAGTCACAAAACTAAAATATAATATTTTATTATAAATATCTCTCCTTCCCTTACAAAGTAGAATTTTTTATATATTGTATTATTGATTTACAAGCTAATCAAAGTGAAAATCCACCAACGACTCCCCAATTGCCCCGCGGCATCACTCCGCAAATCCAATCTTAATTCTGAAATGAATACACAAACTCCCTTAAAAACCCCAACATCCATCACACGACTGCTCAACACACACAACTTTCCCACCGAAAGTTTACAGTCGGTAATTAATTCCCCTTACAATCATCCCACAGCGTATCTTACATCCACACATCCCTGACTACATTCACAAAGAAGCCCAAGAGGGAGTTATCCCCGTCTCCCCAAACTCCTTTTCCGTGTTAATTAACTTCATTCTTCTCTGACTCAGGCATGGAGCTCCCCCCGCCCCCGAGCTTTAATTCAGACGGCAAGAAACATTCCAACTGACACCCTTCCCGAGAAATCCCGTTTGCACCTAACGCTGCCCTTTCAAAACAGCCCCCCGAAAAAGTTTGATTTCGTTTTGTGTGATGGGGAGGATTCTCTTTTGTTGTTCCCTTGTTCTCTTCGTCTTCGTCTCGTTTGGAGATGTTTCATTCGTGACGGGAGATAACAAGTCGTCAGGAATGTCGAGACGTGTTAATCTCCCCCACTCCGTCTCGCCTGTTTAAAGAATGCGAATGGAAGAGGGTCGTGATTCGCTTTTCCCGCCCGGGCGGAATGTTTTTCGCCCCGAATTGGGCGGGATTGCGGTTGGGACTAATAAATTACTTCGCAGAATCCGTGTTTGTTTTTTAAAATATGTGTAATAGGTTTCTATATAAAGAGATGTAAGTGGTGCTTAAAGTCCATCAATACGGAGATAGAGGGGTGGTGACGTGATAACTAAATGGATTGATTTGCTTAGTTACACTGTTAAAAATAGGTATTCAAAAATAAGTAAAATGTACTCAGTTTTGATTACATTCCATGCTTATCACAGCTCCGAATACATAAGTCCCATTAAAAAAAATACATGTACTAATGAGTATGATGAATAAAAGGAACAGTTGCTTGCCTACATAGTCTGCCTCCATAAATCAATTTCAATAATTACAATCAAGACTTACCGGGAATCGTACCCCTACCAACAGGCACCGCAGTCCAGTTCCTTATACGTTGTACCACCAAGGCTACGTAAAGAAGTCATAAACAGAAGGTTTGTTTAGAAGGTGTGCCAAAAGAATGGAAAGTAAGATAATTGAGTTGTATTAACTCAGTTTCCATTTAAGCAATCGACATCAAATAATGTGTAAACCCTTTTTCTGAACACATGTTTTAAGTTTGTCAGGTCGTTTTATTTAGGTGGCTTGAACATAAGCTGATATCAGCACTATTAAATCATACTGCTTATTTTTGAGAAAGTACTTAAATTTGAGTACGTCATCACTCAGTTATGACACAGTTGTACTAAAAAAATCGAGTAGGTTCTGGTACTCATTTTTAAGTACCGTTTTTACAGTTTACATTGTAGAAATGCATTATCATATTTGATGAAACTTTTGTGTTTTTTGGCGAAATAGATGCCTGTCATAGCCCCCTTCGATTAAATATTTCGTGAAACTGAGGAACTTCATTTTGTCGTTTTCTTTAACAAAATGTATTTCGTTAAAAATCAGAATGATTTTAAACATTATTCAATATTGACAAGCTGACTCAAACCGCAGATCTCTCGTTCCAGAGCCCAACGCTCTATCCACTTGGCAATGAGTCATTTGGTTTCGGGTTACTTTCTGAAACAGAAACTTGGTTTTCATTAGTCAATTTACAGTTCTAACCCTCCATAATTGCCTAACTTGCCTCATCCATATACTGTTATAATATAAAAAGTTTTACTTGTTTAAGTAGTGGCATCCTATTTAAGTTAAATTTAAAATATTAATAGACGTTCCAAATCTTTTCCATTCATGTTAGTAACAATACATACAGTTTTCCACTGGAATAAAGATAAAAAAAGAGGATAACCATTTCTATTAAAAATCGATGAATGCCCAGCAAGTCACATCACCTTAAACCCCTCATAATGCTAAGTTGTAGCTGTAACATTTGAATATTTTTACTAAAATAGTAAAGCAATTGAATTACATGTAATTAAAACTGACTATTTTTGGTGACACTATAATTTATAAAGAATCCACTACTTAAGATGTAATAATATTGTCACATTAACATTATCGAAATACTAAATAAGTTTAAATTGTCAACTCTCCATCATTTATTCTAAAAACATTTATCAAAAATATGTGTTTTAATCCTAAATATTCAATTATATGAAATACATTCAAAGTAAAAACAGGGTCTAATTGAAAGATGGCGACCAAATTCGACATGCGTTAATTGAGAAAAAACTGTTTTATAAATTTCTTAGTGTAGATCATTATAAGCACAAAAAAAAATTAATTATCTTTGGAAAAAAATCAAAATGTTTAAAAAAAAAAATGAAATGTGTTTTTGAAAAATCTCCTATTTGTCAAAAAAATTGCTGACTGATTTTAAATTAATTTTGATTGTGTTTTTGTCAACATATTTATATGACTACTGTAAAAACCCAAGTAATTTTGATATAGAAAAAATTATTTCAATTAAGATGCTAGAAGTACTGATTCGTAGTAAACTGTCCTATACAAATCATCCGCATATAAATTCTGAAAATGTAATGTTGCTCTTTTTAGATTTTTAAAGAACTTAGATTTATAATGTTTTTCATTATCTGTTAAACGATACTTTTCTGTTTAAAAATAACTAGTTAATTTTGATCTGATAAATCTCATTATTTATTATGCGCAAAACCAGCCAAAATAAACCAGCCAATTCTTTCGATAATTGTAACTTAAATTAAAATGTATTTTAAGAAATATTTAAAACCAAATTAATGACATACAATATAAAAAGTAGCAATTAAAACTTATGGAAATTCTAGAAATTATTTCCATAATTTTATTTAACAAACGAACCTATTTTAAGGACCCGCATCAAAGAAATTGGTTAAGAATTCAAAAAAATAAACGTTGCATTCGAGAAAAACGAAATAAGAAGCCTAAGATAGTGGATTATTTATTTTGTCTTCTGAAACGTTAATAACTAGTTTTTTTCTTAATTTGTATTTCAGTTAATATACACTCTTTCATTCTCGAACTTTAATGTAAAAACAATTGTATATTTTAGATAAATCTTAATTATGAATAAATGTTTTTTAATTATTTTTGTATATTTACTACATTTTGTTCAATTGCTGATTTTATTTTTAGTATTTTGTTTAATATTATTTATTAAGTATAAAACTGAGTACCCCCTCCCCCCCCCCCGCCTGGATACCGTTTTATAAATGTGTGTATTGTTCATTTTTTATTTTTGTATTTTCAGTATTTTCTGTATATATTTCTTTTAAATCGCAATTGTGAAACCTCTTATTTTATGTAATATAAAATGAGAATCTATGATAATTTAAATTGACATTTCATTTTCTCTACACAATAAAGTTTTGAGAAGAGTTAAAAATGTGTCCAATGAAAAGAGTATTTCTTAACATACACATACATCTGGTCATTTGGTGTTCTTTGTATTGCGCAACAAAGTTGAATATATTGAAACTTGATATTTTCAAACAAAATTGTGATTATAAATACACATCAAATTGTAGTCTTGCTCAGTTAAATGCACAAATAATGTCGGATTTAAAACTTGACTAATGGAATATTGTTGTTATGAGGAATTCCCAGTTAAATACATTCCAACTCATTCAGAGAACAGTAAAAATATGTATAAATAATTGATAATATTAAAAAAATTATAATTACACATAAATGATAATATAAGCATATTATATATAAATAAAATCTTGGTTACTTAGTATATGTATTAGATTAAGCAATAACTCTCTCTATATATATCTCTCTTATATATATTTAAAAATCATTATACTTGTCATACATAATAAATTCCAAATTGAATAAAGCATATATTTAATTAAACGTAATTTCCCCTGTTCTTCTTAATATGAATGTAAAAAGTACTATAATACTAATATTATTAAACATAGGTTAACTTTGAAAAGCACACCCCAGCAGAGAAAATTCAAGGTTTTTTTTTATAAAAAAAACCCTTTGACAACCTTTATTATATAGTTTATTAGGGTAAATTATATTCAAATTGTTATACCAATGTCATTTTTTTCCAATTTTCAGACGACAGAAAACCTTAAAAATGTATTCAATGATTTACACAACAAAGCGCACTTGCACCCTAGTTATAAACCATCCGTACGTAAGTCATACACCAAACTACTGCATATGATTCCCGCCAAACTTTTCCAGAAACTCGCTATTCGAAAGAGGAAATGTATAAAAATGGCACGCAATAAAACCCAGTCGAATGATTTCATACTTCGCGCAACTGGCAATAACTGTCGGCGGCAATGGGCAACAATGCAGCCATAAAACAAATTTTTGTCCTCAGCCTGTGTCTCGGTCTCAGGAGTCATATATGTACAATCTGCATATGCATTTTGTGTCATTTCCAAAGGCTTAGAATCGCATTTGTGTTTGCAGTTTTTGAATTCACCGTGAGTTCAAAGACCATGAACTGTGACTTACTATTCGATTGGTGTCAACCTATTCAGACATTGTCTTAAATATATGAGGGTATTGTGTACGTGACACTTTTATAATACCTTCATAAATTAAAGAACTACTTGAAAGTCTCATTATTGGAAGAGGTAATTTTTAAAATAATACCGCTAGGAGGTTTGCTGAAACAAAACTAAATTTATTACTTTGGTTACGTAACTAACGTTTCCAAAGAATATAAAATTATATAACATTATTTATTAGTCAGAAAAAGGTAGGATTGATATTTTTGCAAGGTAATATTATTAGCAGTAGACCAAAGTGGAGTAATTTTTTATTATTATTTTATCAACTGAATATGAATACCCTGAGGACATTAATAAGTTTAAACAACAAATGTATAGTTTTAGAATTTCTTCCATGTCTCAAAATATCGATATCGATTATTGTAGAAATGTGTCTTAAATACGGCTCAGAACTTCAGAATACTTGTTTCAGACATTTAATATTTTAGAATATATATTTAATTGTGCTTTATCTGAAGTCTTTAAGTAAGGTAAATACGATTAAAAAGACAAATATATGTGGATAGAATTATTTAAAAATATTCGATTTCGTGTGTTATCTTTATATTGATTTTACTGCGAATTAAACACTTAACACCTACAATATATATTTAATAACGTTTAATGAATTGGTATTATTTTGTTTAAATCAAAATGGCCAACGCAATAGTTTTAATAAATCTAGATCTTATTTATTCTTCTGACACCTCAAAATACAATAATGCGTCTTAATTACAAATATATATCGTTCGCAAGATGTATTGATGAAATTGGCATGCATTCTCTCTCTCTCTCTCTCTCTCTCTCTCTCTCTCTCTGTATATATCTTATATAAAAACAAAGTTCCAAGTCTTATAGATATGTACATAATCTTGATATTTTAGTATTTCTCTAAATGTTCCGTCACCATTCTTACCTTTAAATAATGTGCATTGAAAGTGCAATGCTGCCCGCAACATATAAAGTTGGAATATCAATTTAAACAAAATTTGGATATTCACTGCGTTTCTCGTGCGTAATTTTAATAAATCTTGGATATTATTAGTTCATTTTTGCTTATTGAGCCACAATAATCAAAATATTTTTTATTTTTATTTGCTAAACCTATATTTTGGAATAATTTAAGTATGCTAACAAAATTCTAGAACTGTATCTATGTTTCTAATGAGTTATTTTAGATTATAAGCTGGGTTGTAGGAAAATAAACTATGAGTCGTTTATTTACAGTGTTTGGTTTTCCTTGATATTAATTTTTTCGAAACGCAACGGCTTTTTTTGTTATTAATGAAGAAAGGTATACTTTTTTGCATATGGTAAAATATGTGTATATTATAAATTATCATGTGAATTAGCTCTATGTGTATTAGTTTTTTTTAATTACTTGAAGTCAAACATATTGAGTTATTTCGATGATTTTTTTTGTGGTTTTATGAATAATTATTTTCATAAAAATCAAATACATGTTGTACACAAAATTTTAATGCCAATTCTTATTTATTATAGTACAAATGATCTCAGAAAACTTTTGGTAAAAAAATATAGATATTTAAAAAAAATACTCTGGCATTTAAAAAAAGTAATATATAAAACGGAAAAAGTTTAAATTTTGAAACAATTATAGAACATTCGTGTGAAATACAGTTATTATATATAAATTTAAATAAAATATCTAAAAATTTAATTAAAAAAGTTTTATAAAAATGAAGTGGCACCGTGTCCTCTTAATAAAGCTTAGAAAACATAGTAATGTGACCAAAGTTTATAAATGTTCATTTAATTTATAAGCTATTTTGCTTCAATAGTTGTTCATAAGTACAATATGTATACAGTACTATAATAATATTTTAAACCAGATATATAATTACAATTCTTCAATGTATTGTTTATTTTTTAAGTTTTATTGATGTTAAACTACATACTGTAATCCACTCCAGTAAAAGTAAAAAAGTAGCCAATTAAATTCCCTAAAAACCCTCTAGAGTATATAATTGTTGTCATTTCAGTCGATGGCCAGCCATTATAAGAAAAGATAAACACCAGATTTAGCTTCAATAGCCGTTAATGATTAAAATATGTCTATAATACTACAATAATATTTTAAACTAGAAATATAAACACAATCCGTCAATATATATAACGTTTATTTTAAATATATATATTATATTACATACTGTAATCCACTCCGGTAAAAGTAAAAAACTAGTCAATTAAATTCCCTAAAAATCCTTCTAGAGTACAGAATTGTTGCCATTTCATTCGGTGACCAGTCACCATAAGAAAAGATAAACACCAGATTTAGCTTCAACAGTTGTTAATGATTACAATATGTCTATAATACTACAATAATATTTTAAACGAGAAATATAAACATAATCCTTCAATGTATAAGGTTTATTTTTTATATATATTATATTACATACTGTAATCCGCTCCAGTAAAAGTAAAAACTAGACAATTAAATTCCCTAAAAACCCTCTAGAGTACAGAATTGTTGTCATTTCAATCGGTGGCCAACCATCATAAGAAAAGATAAACTCCAGATTTAGCTTCAACAGTTATTAATGATTACAATATGTCTATAATACTACAATATTATTTTAAACCAGAAATATAAACATAATCCTTCAATGTATAAGGTTTATTTTTTATATATATTATATTACATACTGTAATCCGCTCCAGTAAAAGTAAAAACTAGCCAATTAAATTCCCTAAAAATCCCTCTAGAGTAAAGAATTGTTGTCATTTCAATCGGTGGCCAGCCATCACAAGAAAAGATAAACACCAGATTTAGCTTCAATAGTTGTTAATGATTACAATATGTATATTACACTACAATAATATTTTAAACCAGAAATATAAACACAATCCTTCAATGTATAACGTTTATTTTTTATATATATTATATTACATACTGAAATCCACTCCAGTAAAAGTAAAAACTAGCCAATTAAATTCCCTAAAAATCCCTCTAGAGTACAGAATTGTTGTCATTTCAATCGGTGGCCAGCCATCATAAGAAAAGATAAACACCAGATTTAGCTTCAATAGTTGTTAATGATTACAATATGTATATTACACTACAATAATATTTTAAACCATAAATATAATTACAATCCTTCAATGTATTGTATATTTTTTATTTTTTTATTGATATTATATTACATACTGTAATCCACTCCAGTAAAAGTAAAAAACAAGCCAATTAAATTCCCTAAAAATACCACTAGAATACAGAATTGTTGTCATTTCATTCGGTGGCCACCCATCATAAGAAAATATACATACCAGATATAGCTTCAATAGTTGTTAATGATTACACTATGTATATTACACTACAATAATATTTTAAACCAGATATATAAACACAATCCTTCAATGTGTAACGTTTATTTTTTATATATATATTATAAAACATACAGAAATCCACCCCAGTAAAAGTAAAAAACAAGCCAATTAAATTCCCTAAAAATCCCTCTAGAATACAGAATTGTTGTCATTTCATTCGGTGGCCACCCATCATAAGAGAAGATAAACACCAGACAGGTCTGTCATGTCAAGATAACTTTTCTTCCCAAAGACACTTTCGGTCCTTAATAACATTTATATCAAGGAAAAAAAGAACCCTACCAGCTTTCCTCGTGGATTGAGGAAATGTGATAAAAAATAGTAATAGAGATCAACTAAATCCGTATAAAATGACAGGACAAATTGCCCCTAAGTTTAAGGGAGACAAGAATCGGATACATACGAAATATCTGTTTTCCCATCCTTTCAATTGACGATGATATTGCCTATAAATTTATTTGTTTTCAAAAATACAGAGGAGAATGTTTTTATCCTATTCCCTTGTCTTTTTTCCTATGGAAATCGATATAAATCCATGCACGGTAGATTGCGAAAAGAACAGATGTTTTACATTTTATTTTCAATACATTTGAGACGTGGGTATTGAAGACAAGATGCGCATTTGGGTCAAATTTCTCGAAAGAGAAATATGTTTGGATATTTTAAGGAAGCAATTTGAGCAATGCTCTATTTGCTCGTTTCTGAAACTTATCTCCGCTGTAGAAACAATAAAGGATGCTATTTATTGTTAGATAGTATACTTGTTCCCTTCAAATGCAAATTTTCCAGCAGAAATGTTATATTCTTAAAACATGAAAATGTGTGACTAAGTTTCTAAAATATTATATAATACTGAATTTATCTTATATGTTTTAAATCAGACAATTTAAACTTATTTAATATTGGATATTTTGCTTTATCCACATCATCAAAACGATCATAATTAGTTTTACTCATTAAAATAGTTATTCAAATAATATATACTTTATTATAAAATGTATGCTTTATTGTGTAAAAAGTTTTACAGATAAATTAATAAAAGCATTTTAAATATATTTTTAATTTTCTATTTTATTAGAAATATTAGTTAAAGTGCTAATATTATGGGGACGATGACCATTATTTGGCTGTTAACTACTTATGATAAACCATTGTTTTTCGCTTTGTTGTTATCACTTTGTTTAGTGCTTCAAAAGTTAAGTGACTTATTTAAATATAAACGAAATAGTTGAGCAAACCAAAGTTTTACTTTGACAATGTAGCTAAATGTAAAAAAAACCCTACAATTTACGACCATTAGATTACTATACGTATGCAGAAATCGAGCAATTAAAGATAATTTGGATGATTTTAAAACGTCGTACTAGGGATATGCAATGGGATATCGATATCCCTCAAACTGGTGTCTGATTTTCTTATTCTTAATATCCCCATCACGACCATGGCCACCATGACTACCATTTGTATCATGACGTCCACTAGCTATCTTTAACCATTCCATCTTCAGTTGCTCGACGAGGACTAAACTCGCAACACCCTAATTATGGGCCATTAACTTTATTCACTAGTCCATTGTGGTTGTGACTGTATTGTGTTGGTTGAATTTACGTATCACTAGAGTTACACAACGAGCTATTGACTACGGTTTGAGATGCATCTTGAAAGAAAATACTGCAAGACCTTCCTTCTAATTTTGAGCCATGGTCAGATGGCGACAGACACGTTGAGAAACAATATTCTGATAATTCTATATATTTTATTTGAAGCGGGTTAAATCAAACATTAAAAAGTGTTTTCAGGATTTGCAGCAAAATTCATATACATAAAAGTTAATAATACAATTTATATACATTAAAGCTAAAATACAAAATCCATATACAAAAAAGTTAAAATAGAAAAATCATATACATAAAAGTAAAAATACAAAATTCATATACATAAAAATACGTATACATAAATGTTAAAATACAAAATTCATATACATACACGTTAAAATACAAAATTCATATACATACACGTTAAAATACAAAATTCATATACATAAAAATACATAATAGATATACATAAAAGTTAAAATACAAAATTCATATACATAAAAGTTAAAATACAAAATTCATATACATAAAAGTTAAAATACAAAATTCATATACATAAAAGTTAAAATACAAAATTCATATACATAAAAATACAAAATACATATACATAAAAGTTAAAATACAAAATCCATATACATAAAATATAAAATACAAAATTCATATAAATAAAAATATTAAAATACAAAATTTATATACATACAAGTTAAAATACAAAATTCATATTTATAAAAGTTAAAATACAAAATTCATATTTATAAAAGTTAAAATACAAAATTCATATTTATAAAAATTAAAATACAAAATGTAAACTGTTGCTTTAAATTTTTAAACGATATCATTACTGCCTAATTAAATATTTTAATTCATATTTAGAGTCCAGATAAAAAAATATTCCACTCACATACGATAAATAAATACAACTCCAAACTTTTACAGTATTTTAATCTGAATTCCATTAAAAAATATTTCATAAAGAGCTACACGTAGATCGAAAGCGTTATTTGTAAATAAAACACATCAATTTATAAATTCTGTTTGCAGTAATACCTCGTAAATCTGTAGCCCGCGGCAGCAATTATCTCCACGTTAATTATCCTTAGAAAAATAACATACTGAAATAGACTTCGGCGTCGCATGTGAAAATGAATGGCTTCGGTTATAATTATAAATCAGGCTCCAGCAGAAATGAATTTAACGAGGAATTCATTACAAATCTAATAAAGGATTTCCGAAAACTTTCTTTTTGTGGGAATTGAGTTAAAGAAGAGTTGCAACTCTCCAGCGCAATGGCCATAATTTAATTAAAAAAGGTGGTTTTCTAAACGCGTGCGTTTTTAACATCTAGCGTGGAAATTTGAGAATATATTTTTTTGTTGGGGGAGGGAGAGGTTTTGCTCAGACCCCACAAAAGAAATTATCTAAACATGAAGTATTAATGAAAGCAATGATGCTTAAAGAAAACGTAAATAAATTTAATTATTTTTTGGAAGGCATTTGTCACGTAAAAATGCAATACTTTCGGGGGGTTGAATAAAATAATTAGAATAAAACTTTTCGAGAATTTATTGCTAAGATGGGGCCCACGATGGTATAGTCGGAAAAGTAAAGAGTTTTAATTTGTAGGGTGACTGTATTCTAATATAATCATCTTCCAATTATTCTCTTAAGAGAGGGGTTGGTGTATGTTAAATATGTTATATATAGAGTTTCCTTGCGCGCATCATGGTGTGGGACTTGGAGAACTGGATGCCACATCAGGTTTTGCCCTGGTCATCGATTATGGTTCAAAATTGCGAGCCAGTGAACTACAGTTTTCATTTAAAATGTAATCCAAAACATCAGCAATATCTCAACGCGTATCACTAGTGTGATGTTTTATCAGTATATTAACCAATGATAAGCTGTATAACACAAATTAACGCAAATAATTGTAATGATATTTAACACTGCATACTACTTTGTTAGAAACGATAATAATATTTTATTATAGAATAATCACACATTGAATAGAAAAGGGATATTGTTCTTTTACTTCTACGCAACAATAAAAAACTAGCTTTGTTTGCAGCATTGTATTTTTTTTAGGGTTCTATTGCTTCGTGCTGTAATTAAGGAAATTGCCGTTAGAGGCGCTCAGTTTGGAAGCTCTCCGCCTTTTTCCAGTTAAAATGAAACAAATCTTTTTTAAAAAATGAAGTAATTAAGAGCAATTAGCTTTAATCGCCGCACTTTCTCAAAGTTTAAATGAAAGTGTCATCTTAGGCAGAAATCTTAAATCACCCTTTTTATTTGGAATTGGAAGCCTTCTTTAAGTTGCTCTTAGTCTTACTAACGAAGCTATATAGAAAATAAAAATATATAGTAGATATCTGATGATATAGGGTTAGTATAAAATTACTATTGTTTTATTTTATAAATTGCGCACACAATATAAGCTGTTTTCAAATTAAGAATAATACATTGTGTATTAGGTTTAAATCCGTATTACTTAGTATGCATTTCAGGGTAGCTAAATTTTAACCGTTTATTTTTTAAAAATATTGTTTTAAATATTCTTATCAAACTACTTCCCAAACATGTATTTCATGTATTTTTATCGAGGCCACCGTGGCCGAGCGGTTAAGGCGTTCAGCTACTAATCCGAGGATTGGTGGTTCGAACCCGTGCGATGGAATTGACAAAGAAAAGTAAAAAAGTAGTGATCTTGTGATCAGAAGGTTGCCAACTTCTCTACAATAATACTAGAAAAGTCGTCCAGAACATCCGCAAAAATTAACGGCGTGTATACGGGACTGGTGCACGATGAATCTGATCGGGGTCCAAAGTCCCGACGTCTATTGAAGGCGTTGGGTGCCAGTTCAGGTGTTTCCTCGTCATCTGACCATGGTTCTAAAATAACGAGGTGCATGTATGAATGTGTGTGTGAATGTGTATGTGTTCTCGGGTCTTTCCCTCGAGATAGACCCCGAACCGTCGCCAATAGCCCACTGTTCAGCTCTAGTGCGACGTTAATTAACCAAACCAAACCATGTATTTTTATCAAAATAAATTTGAAATAGTAAACTTATATTTTAAAAGAAAAATTTAATAAATGAGAAAGTCTTGTATTATATTGAATGCAGGTCAACTTGGCCAAATAGTACAACTTTTCCGAGTTTTAAAAAACAAATTACATTTGGCACCCTGCCAAGTTCCTGAACCAACCAATAAATTGTACCAATTGATGGTAAGTGTAATATTTTCCACAAGTATAAAAATGTATACATTATCTTTCATATTATTAAGATACTTCAAATTGAAACACAATTCAAAGTACAATATAACTAACTTCGATAAATTTCTAATCTTAATTATTTTTAATTGCTAACAGTTTTACCAATAACAGTAGTTTCAGTGTGATCCCAAGAACGGAAATCAGACGGCGATGTGTAAAATATAAAACTTACACGTATAAGGAAATAATGCATGTACATAGAATTTGTAACGCTTTATTCTGTATTATTTTTAAGACTATTAAATTAGTTAAAGAAAACAAAAACATATCTTATGAGTGTTGTTGTTATTTAAAATTAATAACAAACTTCAATAACAATAATCTATAATTTATATTTTTGTAAAAGTAATAAATTATTTTTATAATTAGGTTAAGAGGACTGTCTAGTTTGCGATAGGTTGGTTGGTTTGGTTAATTAACGTCACACTAGAGCTGCAGAGTGGGCTATTGGTAACGGTTCGGAGTCTATCTCGAAGAAAAGACCCGGGAACACATACACATTCACACACACATTCATATATGCACCTCGTTATTTTAGAACCATATTCAGATGACGAGGAAACACCTGAACTGGCACCCAACGTCTTCAATAGACATCGGGACTTTGGACCCTGGTCAAATTTATCGTGCACCAGTCCCTTATACACGCCGTAAATTTTTGTGGATGTTCTGGACGAGTTTTCTAGTAATTTGTAGCGAAGCTGGCAACCCTCCAATCACAAGATCACTATTTTTTTTTTACTTTTCTTTGTCAAGTCCATTGCCTAGGATCGAACCAGGAATCCTCGGATTCCGAGATGACGCCTTTAACCGCTCGGCCACGGAGGCTTTCTAGTATGCGATAGACAAATTTGAATAATTTTGTGCTTCTAAAAAACAGTGCACTTACAATACTATTTATTCAATTGGAATAAAATTTTGTATACATGTGGGTAAAACAATATTTTACAAGATTCGATAAAATATTTTCTTCATTTGTATACTTTTTGTAAAAAGTTTTTTTTATAACTATATAATTTTAAGTTAATAAGTTCGCAGGAAACACTTTTCTAAAACTGTTTTCAATATACAATCACCAAGTTTTATTTTATGTAAAAAAAATAGTCATTAAATTAATGAACTAATTAAACTATTGTAACTAAACTATTGAGATAACTAATATAAATCTAATGAAAAACAATGTGTCAATAACTGATGATCGGATGTTTTTAGATACTGCAATCAAAGCACTTAAAATAATTTGATTAAGTTATTTATTAAATATTGCAAAAAAAAAAAAAAAATTAAATGATTCGAATAAAATATGCTCACTTACATTCAATGGTTATAAAATATATTAAAATGGTAACAGAAAAATATAGAAATGAAATTCATTCGAATGTACTCATGCTTCCAATTGTTCTTCTCCAAACATGAAGTCATTCCAGCTATGTAAAACGCATATGTTTGAAAATGTGTATAAAAGATGAATACAAAATTACGTTTCGTAACATGGCTGTCTATGCAAAAACGCTGTCATTTCTAAGAGATATCGAATACGTCATGCTTTGAAATATTCACAAAAGCAGAATGTTCACACAGTAGAAATGATGCCAGAACCCAGTGAAGTATTTTTAATGCTTCATTAACTTGGAGTAAAACAGTGTTTTCAAAAAAGTATTTCTCAGTTTGCTTATCAAAATTTATATTTATTTTAAATTGTTAGTGCCTTTGAAAGTTGCCAGCGCCACATTGAAAATATATCCAAAAATGTTCCGAATATGTCTTTACATTTGATGCTTCCTAAAAAGAATTGTTGTAGTAAATATATATTTCAACAAAAGTATTGCTTATTCTTAGAATTTAAATTTAATTATTATTTAAATTATTATCAAAAGATAATTATTAATTTTAAAATTATAATTCTTAACCATTGTTAAATTATAATTGAAATGTAGAATGTGTAATGAATGTAAGATAATAAAACTAAAATTAGAATTATTAAAGTAATAATTATAATAATAAAGAATTCATTAACAAGTGAAAGTCATAATTAAAACTGTATTTCATCGGGGGTAGGACTGCAATGAAAAGTCACATAGAGCAATTTCTGTATTAAAAATATTAAAACCAAATGACTATTCAAACACCTAAAGTTCTAAATGTTTCATTATGTAAACACAAAGTATGGCATGTTTATAAAGAGTCAGTATTATCTCAGTAAAGTTTGAAAAAATTAAATGGAATTTCTTATTAGAAATGTAATATTTATATGAAGATTGGAATCTAAATTCCATATTCTCTTGATTCGTGAAATTTGAGAGAATATTTAGAATTAATAATTTGAAAAAACACTTTTCTCACTTTGCGAACCATTATTAAAAATAAATTTAAATAAATTAGAAATTTTCCGATTTTTTTCATTGGAAAAAATGTATTTTAAGTTTACTTTTAATACAAAACCCATTCATATTAGTAAATAAATCGACTTTTCTCATTATATGCACATGTTTTCATGCATCAAATTATCGTACTTTTAATTTGACTTAAGCCACCCAGAAATGTAATTTTGGTTTAAGTATACTCCATTAACTGAAGTAATTTTTTTAAAAAGTGGGATATCAAAACCAAAGTTTAACAATGTATAATTTAATATTTAATTTAAAAAAACAAAATTATTCCACCTTACTCTATAATGTATAAATAATTTATTTATTACTTTTTTGGATATATTTTAATTAATAATACAATTTATTATATTTAAAAAAACTTTAACTATTCAGTTTAAATAATTCAAATACAGTCCTACCTTTAAAAACCTTCAATTATAATGAAAAGAGTATCAGGTATTAAAGCGTATAATATACAATAGTTAATATTTTTTGAATAAATACCAAATTCTGCCAATCCTATTTTAGTTACAATCGCAAATGTTTCAGTTACTAACAATTTATTGCGTAACTTTGTATTATATAAATTTTAAAATACACGTTATGATTTAGAGATTTTCTTTGTTTACTCACCCGGAAAACTTCCTCAATAACAAAATAAAACATATTTTGTAATTAATTAACCCGCATATGTCTATCGCTAAAATGAGAAAACTTGTAATAAGATGTTTAGGGATTCCTCCAGCAAGAAAAGTTACTCTTACAAAAACGAAATTACTAAAGCGTAATTTCGTTTCAGTGCAAACAAATTTTTCGTGGGAAACATTGAAAAAAGGAAACCGTTCTTAGGCTTTCGCTTTCAGCAATTTTTAATCAATCCGCCTTAGAAAATAAATAAATATTTACTTTCTAGAACAGATGTTGTTATAATTATAGAATGAAGAATGATTCTTCCTGATTTTCATTTTATACCTTCCTTATTCAACGAGTCAATTATAAAGGAGAGACGATTGCTCTTAGAATTTTCTTTGCATACATTCAATGGATTTGCATAGTCTAAACTATGGCATATTTTAAGAAATAATAAAATTATAAATTTTAATTAGGTTAGTTTTTTTATTGTAGTAAACTGTAATGATGTATACATATATAGCAATTTTCTTAGTTTTTTCTTTTTTTAATAAATGTGTGAAAATAGTTAATTTAAAAAAAATTTAAGAAATAAATATGTATTTTAATTTAAAGAGATTTCTAAAAACCTGCGAAATATCACACAGTTAAAGAACTGTCGTTTATTAAAAACCATTCATTTAGAAAAATTATGAATTTTAATTAGGGTTTTTTCTTTACTGTAGAAAACTATAATGATGCATCGATATTTTGTATTTTTTTCAGTTTCTTCTAATTTTACTAGATGTTTGAACATAGTTAATTAAAAATTATTTAAGAAATGAACTTGTATTTTAATTTAAAGAGTTTTCTAGAATAATCGAAATATCACAAAGTTATAGAATCATCATGCTATAAAAATCATCCATTTAGAAAAATAATTAAATTATTAATTTTTATTAGGATAGTTTTTTATAGTAGAATATTTTAATAATGTATACATACTTTGTAATTTTTTCAATGTGTTTTATTTTTACTAGATGTTTGGAAATAGTTAATTAAAAAAAATTAAGATATAAATTTGCATGTTAATTTAAAGAGTTTTTTGAAATGTATAGTTGTGTTACTACAAAAGTGTTACTCTTAATTTAAAATCACTAATTGAGTTTGAAAGAAAATTGGTATTTGAATATTTGACACGCTGTTTTGTTATTCACAGATATTTTACTGTGAAACTATAAAATTACTATACACAGAAATATATGTTTTTTAAAATTTATAATCTATTGATTCCATTTACAATAGGGTGATTGAATTACATCCATTGAAATTGATGCAATTTTCATTATTTAATTATACGTTTTAAGTTTTTACAAGTGTATCTCTAAAGATGTAAATTTATAAATTTTAGAATTGAAATAAATATTTTAATATTTGAAAAAATAGTTTAAAATCACCTTAAAGTAAATTTTATTTAATAAAGAATTTTATGTCAATTTCATAATGACTAATTTTTTAATGTGGATATTTCAATAAAAAATATCAAATACGGCTTTTTAATTTTAAATGACAATTCTCGTATCGTATAAATTATGCATTATGATCCAATATTCCCATATTTCGATTTAGATGCACATATGGAGGTAGGAATATTAAACTAAAAATTAATAATTCATTATACTTTATCTTACGGTATGAATATACCCCAAAACTGGGTTTATCTTTGAAAAAGTTTCTAGATTGATTTGAATTCAAAAATTGTCCACTAATATTAAATTCATTCAGAAGGTATATGCAAATGTCATTTTATCATAAAGCAGTAGATTAAAAAAAACGATATAAGAAAACTAGAATTGCGTTCCGATAATTTTATTCAAATAGTAAAATTCGTCGGATAGCACGGAACATTTTTTTGCCGTCCCTTTTTCCTTCTTTAAACCATTCTATCATTAAGCGCTCCCTCTTGGCACCAAGCCACACCAAAATAAAAACTTTCGCGTTCGAAATATAAAAATAAGCCAACACCAGATGGCGTTGCGAGCGTGTACGAAATCTCCGTAGTATCAGCGGACGATGGAAGATAAATGCATTACATATATTCCCGACATTTGCATAAACGAAAATCGATCCGTATCGATACATTACTCTCAAAATATCGATATGTGTCATTATTCTTGAAGTTTTTCTTTTTTTTTCCTTCTTCTTCGAGACAAAAAGAAGAATGAAAAGGAATTAGATACATTCCTCCGCCTTGCTTTTCAGATAGCGTGACTGAAAGATATTCAAGATACAAGATATTGAAATGAATGCGTAAACATTATCCACAAGATTCCGTTGAATAAAATAGTCCTTTATTTGAGCGATAACTAAGCAACTGCAACTTTCATGAAACTATGTTTCCTTATATTTTAAGGTGATAATTCGAAGCATTACTAACATGATAACGATGCAATTTTTTCACATCATCATGCATTTTAAGGATCCTATACCTTTAAAAGTGTAATTGTATACAAAAAATTTAATATAAATAACATTAGAAGCCACAATCCGTGTTCAATATCACAATTTTAAAATTTAATTGTCACCATTGACAGTATGACAATCTGCATTTTTTTAAAAATAGAATTATTTTTAAAAAAAATTACTATTAAATGTGGGTGAATAATTTAATTTCATAATACGCAAAACTAAAAAAAAACGAACTTTGACAACTTCGGTCTGTATTAATTATTTTTAATATCTGTAGAAACTATTAAACCTTCTTTTGACCTTAGATTTTTTAAATAGGATTATTTAAAAAAAATGTTTACGATTAAATGTGGATGAGGGATTTAATTTCATAATAAGCAAAACTAAAAAAAAACGAACTTTGACAACTTTGGTCTGTATTAATTATTTTTAATATCTATAGAAACTATTGGACCTTCTTTTGACCTTAGATAAATTGACTCTTATAACGGAATAAAATTATTATTTTGCTTCGTTTACCTTTCACACACAAAATATGTTTCATTCACTCATAATATCAATACAGTAAAGTTATTAAATTTATTTTTGGTTAATGCGAATTTAATGTATTTCGATGTTAAGTTGTAATTAAATACATATTAGCTATTTTAACATATTACAACAATATCAGTAAATTTAAAATAGAATTTGCTGCCAAACCATTACTTTAGCATTTAAGAATTTCCGAAAACCATTAGTTTTGATGTGCTTTAATACCTAACTCCAGAAATATATACAGCGTGTTTTTTAAAACTTCATTCATAAAACTTTCAATACTTTTAAATGTATATAAGTAGTTGTGCGCTATGTTTTATTATTATTATTTGCTAATAGTCATAACGGTTATTCCCGTTCAGTTTATAAAACAATAAGTAAGAAAACTTTACATACTATGGTAAAAATAAAATGTAGTATATATAAATGTGTAGATACAGTCACTCATTTAATACTTATTTTAAATCATAAAATATAAATTTTATAAGTGATACAATAATATTTTATATATTTAAACATATATTAAATTTCCTGTTCAATTTTTTAAACTTGATGAATTTATTTTCAATTCGTATTTTACATAGTTTTATCTCTAACTAAATATTAAAAACAAATTTATTTCGGTGTTTTGAATTATTTGATTAAGGTGTATATCTAATTGATATTTCAAAAAGTTACAGCAAAATAATATTTATTTAATAACCATAAACTAAAATCATTGAAAATTATTTTTTTATGTACATTTGCATGCTGACGAATTCTAATAAAATTTACAGGGATGTTTTTTTTAATTAATTAACTTTTTGAAAAAACAATTTAAAAACTTAACAACAAAGTTATTAACTTAAGCATAAAGTCCAATAAATTTGAAAAATATCATAAAAATAAGTAGGTTTCGGAACATAAAAATTGAAATAATTTCAAAATAAACTGAATATCACAAAACGTGATATCACGTTGTTGATTTTAAGTGAACTAAAATACACAGTAAATCCTCCTTATAAGAATATTTCAATTAAATTACTAGTTTCTAATAACTATCTCCACTAAAAGCTTTAATTGGTAAATTAGTTTTCATGTATTGTTTTACTCGTTACATTGACTTCTTTTTTTATAATTATCACCTTTATATGGAATGGTCGTTATATCAAAGGTTAACTATATGTATTTTTTTTTTTTTTTAGTTGAAATTTAAAATAAAAATCCGAGCTATTGAACACAAAAATTCATTAGATTAACTAATATCCTTAACATTACCTACATCCACCCAAAATGCCTATACTAGAAACATAGCCCGTCAAAGTATTTAAAATATAATTGAATAAATACTCCGCGAAAAGTCCATCCCTTTCGCCTACAAACCTATCCGTCATTGGATTAACTAATATCCTGAACATCATCTACATTCATTCAAAGTGCCCATACTAGAAACATAACCCGTCAAAGTATTTAAAATGTAATTGAATAAATACACCGCGAAAAGTCCATCCCTTTACCTACAAACCTTTCTGTCATTGGATTAACTAATATCCTGAACATCACCTACATCCACTCAAAATGCCTATACTTGAAACATAACCCGTCAAAGTATTTAAAATATAATTGAATAAATAGCCCGCGAAAAGTCCATCCCTTTCGCCTACAAACTTTTCCGTCATTGGATTAACTAATATCCTGAACATCACCTACATCCACTCAAAATATGTATACTAGAAACATAACCCGTCCAAGTATTTAAAATATAATTGAATAAATACCCCGCGAAAAGTCCATCCCTTCACCTACAAACCTTTCGGTCATTGGATTAACTAATATCCTGAACATCACCTACATCCACTCAAAATGCCTATACTAGAAACATAACCCGTCAAAGTATTTAAAATATAATTGAATAAATACCCCGCGAAAAGTCCATCCCTTCGCCTACAAACCTTTCCGTCCGCACAACCGTCGGATAGTCTTAAGTGTCTCATGACTCGTTAACTCCTCTAATGAATTCTCGGTGCCGGACTCTGCAGGAAAGAGGATAATTAGGTAAGACGTTCCTCTGCAGATTGTTTAGGCAATTAGGTCGAAAGCGCAGAAACGGGAATTGCCTAATTGGGCAGTGAAACGAAGACGTGACGCTTGCGACATGCGACCCCACCTTTGGAGGGGTTTGACAACTTGCACTTTTTCTCAATCGATTGCAGGGGTATAATTTTGTTTGTGGGGCGTTTAGGTTGCGGGGTATTAACATTTGTGCAGAGGTTTGAGGATTAGCGGTTTTGATTAGATTTTTTTATATGTTCATGTTCGTTAAGAATTCGTCGTGATCTTGATTTATTGATTGTGGGAATTTTTTTATCTAATATTAATATGGCTTTTTATTTATATTGTCATTTTGGATAGCTTGTTGGGGGGAGGGAGGGGGTTATGTGGCGGGGGATTAACATTTTGGCCGAAGTTTGAGGGTTGTCGGTTTTGATTAGATTTTTAAGGATATTTTTATTGGCTGAAATGTGTTTTGACTTTGAATTATTGATTGGTGAGATTTTTTTTTCTATTAATGTCAAAAAAAATTCATTTATAAATGTATTCATTCTTTTTGACAAACTGATATTTGTTTAATATTTAAATAAAAATGTTTCGCTATGCAACACAATTTTTGTGATAAAGGTTTTGTGATATTGATTTTCAAGATGTTTTATGCCACATGAGATTAAGATTGCAGTTTATGATTAGATTTTTTTAGTAAAATGTGTTTATTTATAAAGTATGTGTTTTTACCTAGTTTTTGTTTGGGTTTTAATTAATGTAATGATACTTTTTTTATTCTATTTGTGTTTAAAACTGTTTTGAGTTCCTTTTTATACAAGATGAAATGCATTTATTGTTTTACTATAACATTTGCGTTATGCGAAATTCCAAATGATATATTGATCTGAGATATTTCTTGCTTTTAATTTGGCTGTTTATGATTGTTTTTATTTTTGACAAGATGATATTCATTTTATGTTTTCTTTTTAAATATTGCGTTATAAAATGAGATGATTTGATATACTTTGATAAAGCAAATTCTGTTTTTAAAAAAAATTAGGAAATGTTTTGTTTATGTTGCTCGAGGTTAAATTTTGGAAGATATTTGAGGGTTGTTGTGTTCGATTGGATTTGCTGTGCTGTTTATTGGCTGTAAATATGTTGTAACCAAATTTGTTTTGTTAAATTGTTTATTTAAGAAGTTTAAATTGTCATTTCTGTTTTTTTCGAGAAAAAAGTAAGATTATTGACTTCACCCCAGTGAAACACTTTGTTTAATATCTGCTGCGCTAGGCTAGTAACAGTGTTATCATTGTATATTTGCCTATACACACGTATGACTCTCATAAAAACTTATGAAAGCACAACAAGGTCATCGGTATATGCCTGAAAAAAACCAGGATCTTTTCGCAAATGTAAAATTAGTTAGTTAAAGACAAAGCTCCGCAGAAAAGTAGAAAGTATGCCACCCTGTGAACACCCCTTTAATATTTCCATCTGTCCCATATTCCATCTGTATTAACTGATACATATACGTTTTTAAACATAAAGATAATCCAATTACCTAACGTAGGATTAATAAGATTTTCTGTTTGAGCTTTATGTATTACATCAAAGC
Organism: Troglohyphantes excavatus; assembly: GCA_963932185.1. Lineage (NCBI taxonomy): Eukaryota > Metazoa > Arthropoda > Arachnida > Araneae > Linyphiidae > Troglohyphantes > Troglohyphantes excavatus. Next base: position 32,540,360 of record OZ010675.1, read on the forward strand.
CGATACTATTGAAGGCACCCTACTTTGTCCAGTGGAATACCCATGGAAAAATGAGCATCAATTATCGTTAGATTAAAATTTCTATAGACGTTTGAAAGTTGTTATACTTAACGGTTTTTTCTGATGTGTAGTTGTGGCTAGAAATGCGTTATTGTAAATTATGTTTTGTTTATTAGTTTCTTTGTATAGTTGAAATGGTATAAGTCTTGTAATTGGTTTGGTAATTTTTTTAAAAATATTTTAAAGTATAAAATTGCATTAGTTTGAACGTTCATTATATTCAAATTTTAAATAAACAAAGAAATATCTTTTGAAAATAATTATAGACACTGTTAAATACGTCCACAACTTTCAAGTTGTTTATTTTATTTTATGTATATATATGTTAAAACACATTAAAATTATCATATTTAATTTATTAAATTTATTTATTTTTAATTTAATGTGTTTTAAAACAATAAAATAGTATTTAGTTTCAAAACAATGATGTTTGATCAGTTATTGCGGAAACCAAACTGCAGTCAAACAGAAAATATTTTAGTATAAATATATATCCAAAAAAGAAAGTATATTTCAAAAATGCAAAAATTTCAATACAAACCACAATGCTGTTTATTATAGAAGGCATGATCCAGATAGGAAATATAAATTAAATAATGTTCCTTTATTGTATGGAGAGTAGAACGGATCATATTTCAATTTCACGATGAATACTTCAATCCCATCATGTTAATGGAACCTCCATGAAATACAATTGGATTAGAGATAAATAGAAAATGAGGAGGGACAACTTATAAAAAAATATTTATTTTTCAAATATTTATTCATAACATAATTTAATATTTTTGTACTTATAAGTGAATGTTTTCTTTGGCATTATCGGAACTTGAGCTTTTAAAAAAATACTGTTTTTAAAATAAATAAACTGTTTTTTCGTAACTTTTCTACTTAGAATTAGAAGGCTTTTAAGTATACATTTTAAATTTAAATTGCAAATAATGCATTACAAAGCCCTATGCTATGTGTGTTTTTTCAAATCTCACATGAATTATAATCTAGTGAGTTTTTAACGAACTATTTTAGTAAAAAATAATTGTATCATTGTAGTATATTAAAATAGTTACATTAATGGACTTTAAATTAAATATATTTTTAATTAGAAAAAAACTTAATCTATGGTAAAATAATTGTACTTACATTTTTAAAAAGTCAGTACATATTTAAAATTTTATAAACAAAAAAAACTAACAATTCATAGAAGCAATTTTGACCAAGCAATAAATAATATTAATTTAATTATAAATTTAATCGTAATGTATTGCTAAAGCTTGGAAAATATATTTATTATGTTTTTTTAATTATCCATATATTGTAATTTACGAAATTATAAAAAATAACGTTATGTTTGGGAAAGTATAAACATGCTGTTGCGTTCTATTAATTAATTGTTTAATAAACCGGTAGCAAAGTGAAGTTTAAAATTTTAAATTTACCTACTACTACTGATATTTAATTTTTAATTAACTTATTTGAATATATTTTTTAATAAGTTATAAAAGAGATAAAAAAAATCACAAAATCATTAATTTTCTATGTTTTACGTAACGTTTATTAGACTTCTAGATTCCATTAATGCGGTTTCAGTAGTCCAAACGCCTTAGAGACACTCCTGATAGGGCTTCAATGAATTACAACCTGATTAATGACGGAATCGGATAAGTTTTAGGATAAATAATAGAAAAGTCCCATAGCACCGATATATTTCATAGGTTAACGTTACAATAGTTTTACACTAACAAACAATTTAATACTCTTTAAACACTCTATAAACAGCAATCAACGTTTAAATGCAAAATAATAAGCATTTTTGTCTTCAAGTTATAATTCTATCTAATAATATTTGTTTACTTTTCACTATTCTTGACCGTGCTGGTCTTTAAAGAATTTTTTATTAAGTTAATTTTCAATATTAGAATAATGCTTTTTTGTGTTTTTTATCTTGAACGTTTTCTGTCCCTTATGTACATATCAGTTTTACCTTGATAATCCACGGTACCTCCGTTTCCACTTTAAAAAAACGGTACTTAAAAATGGGTACCTGAACATATTATTGTGTCTTTGAGTGCAACTGCATCGTAAATGTGCGATGACGTACTCAAATTTAAGTAACCGTACTTTCGCAAAAATGAGCAGTGTGATTTAGTATTGCTAATCTCAGCTTCCGTTCATAACATCTTAACAAAGTGACCTGACAATGTTAAAATAGTTGTTCAAAATATAGTTTTAAAAATCCTTTGATGTCGATTGCTTAAATGGAAACTGAGTTATTACGACTCAATTTACTTACTTTCCATTCCTTTGGCACAGCTTTATAAGATTTCTATTGTTTATAAATTCTTCACGTTGTCCTGGTTATTTGTTGTATCCTTATTATTTGTGTCGTGGTTCCTTTTTTCTGATTATTATTCAGAAAAAGATGTCCTAATAATATTTACAAAACGGTATTTCTGAATTCATTAATAAACAAATTAGGATTTGGGGCTCGGGTCTCCCTTAATAAAATAACTGTTACAAAAACTAATAATAGTTAAGACTTTACGTATTACACCAGTAACCTATTCACAAAGTTTAACAACTTTTGGAAGAAATTTAAGGGCTACAACTCACATTGTCCAGAGAGTGTCACCTTTATTAAAACAAATAAACTTGCATCAAATTAACTGTAAAATATTTGAAATTACTACGTATTATATATTAATTAAAATACTATTGTCTACTGAACGAATCACTATTACTATATTAATTTTTATTAAAATTTATGTTTGGCAAACCACGACGATTAACATATTAATACCATATCACACCATCAAAAAAAATATTTTTGAATATATATTATTACAAACGTGATATCATTTACTTTGGCTTCAGTTCAACACTGTATTCTTTTTATCCATGCCAAGTTCTATAGCTCATCAAAAAGTAAAATTTTATGTAGTTTTTTTTAACTTTAGTGCTATGACCATTAAATCCAAGAAGACGACCAGAATCGACGTGATACTTCGGCCAAAGCCTCTATTTACCATAAAGAGGATTCGGTGTATAGAATTGACAGCTATAGGACATGTGTTACCTATCAAAGCCACCCCGCAGATTTTATTCGGTACAGTTGGAGTTTTCTAAAGATTTTTAAGAAATCTTGGGTGTTTGCCAATTGTGTACTTAAAAGATTTATTTATTTTCTTTTGAGAATGATATTTCGAAATTGAATAGACACTGGTAAATTACTATATTGTGTAAAACAAGTTTTGTAATAGACCATTGGGAAAAATTATAAAGTATAAATGTAACTTATCTTTTTATTAAACTTCGAAAAATATAATAACATTAAATTGCAGTTTTTATTTGTTCAATCTGGTTCTAAGTTAAATAAAATACGTATTACTATATTTGGTTTAAATTTGCGGATTAAGATAGTGATTTTTCAAAAATTCTATTATATGATAAACTTCGAAATTTTTTATTGTTTTTACGGCTACTATGTATAAGTATATGCACATTTAACAAAAGTTTTAATGAATAGGTCTTTCAAATGTATTATGATATCAATAGTATAAAATTTATAATGTTATGTTGTCTTTAAACACTAAAATTTACTATTTTAGTAATTTTATTAAGTTACTATAACTTAAGAGGATATAGGACACATTTAACTTTTTTTCTTTAATTTTGCCGATATCATTAATTTTTTCCACATATGTGTTCAAAGCTTATTAGCATAATCACATGTTCAAACATTTAACAAAAATATAAATTTTCTTTTTAAAAATAAAAAATAATTTATTAAAAAGTTACCTTACTTATTATTATTATAAGTCAGTAAAATATTTTTTGAAAAACTATATTTTTGCCTTTTTTTCTAAAAAAAAAATAATGTGTTTAATAAACTGTCTTTACAGATTTTTCTTATTTGCAAAAGAATTATTTTTAAAAATATTTTTTTTTATAAAAAATCACTAATTTTTATGGTTAAATTATTTATTTTTTAAAAACTAAACACATGTAATCTATATATTACTAATCCCTGAAAACAAATTGAAGTCATATATCTGAAAATACACTTTAGAAACTTTCGTGCAGTTTCTTCACATAGATCTGAACTTATATCAATTTAAATGTCATCAAACATGAAAAAAGTCATCACTGAGAAAAATTAATTCAATTCAAGCAATTTTTTACCAACCTTAATATTGATTCGCAAAACATAATTAGCTATACCTAACATATAACTATAATTTTGATGTCATTTTATTAAAAAAAAAAATTAACTATTTTTATAGCAATAAAATATATTTTATATTTTTGATAATTATGCGTCGCGCAACCCCTTTAACATGTTCAAAACAAATTTTAAGTAATTGATCATATCAAAACAATTTTTATATACAGTTAAAAAAAAAGTAAAGTATTTTAATAGATCACGTTGGTGAAATTATAATTGTAACAAGTATCACCAAAAAAAAAAAAATATCGACAAACTTTAAAAAAAAATTGTTAAATGGTAGTAAAAAATAAATGAGGGGAAGGTAATAATTAATAAATGGGTCAACTAACGGTCAAACAAGAAAAAATACAAATAACAAAATAATTAATGAATGGTTAAAACCCAAACAAAACTCAACAAAATAAATCAAAACAAAACAAATCATAATATATATATATATATATATATATATATATATATATATATATATATATATATATATATATATATATATATATATATATATATATATATATATATATATATATATATATATATATATATATATATATATATATATATATATATATATATATATATATATATATATATATATATATCCTATGTTACATTTAATGTAATAAAAGTGATACCTTTTACAAAATAGAGTGGACATGATCATAAAACATATTTCCAAAATGGATATCACCCCACAGCGAAGGAGTCACCGACATTTCCCCACTCACACTTAAAGAGTTGTCCCGTAAATATTTTAACACAAACCTGGTGAAGATGCCCAGGGAAGATTGTTTTTCCACTTCTCGTCTGAAAGCCCCATGCATCAAACTTAAACCGACATTCTATTACTAATACTCCCTGCTCTTTTGGGACGCGAAATTGAGTTTCCGAGGAACTCAAATTTCAAGTACTTTGAATGAGATCCTTGCTAGCATTAATCTTACAAAGTACCGTCCCGCCTTCAGCGAAAATATTTACAGACATGTTCTCCAGTACATTCGTCAGGCAAATTGTTTTATTCAACGCAACGTGCCATGTTTGCGGCGAGAAAACAGAGACCTAATTTAATCTATTTAAAGGTGTGCAAGATTGAAGCGAGTTTATGGATGGTTTCAGAAAATGGCCTCGCTCTCCTCTTTGAGGAGTATTGAAGCATTTTAATCTTCTTTGCTTGAAAGCCCACCCGATAGTAGGCAATTCGGTTTTTCTAAGTAAACATTTTGGAACTCAATTAGCTGGTATCGTTCAAGAAATAAATTGAATTTAAGCAAGACAATGTGTGTTTAACGGCACTAACATGTTTGTCGAATTAAGTGTTGATTAAAAGAGACTTAAAAAAAATAAGGATTTTTTATTAAATTTATATACATTGTAATCAATAATAAGATAAATATATATACATGCTTGCTCTTTGCTTTTTGTAACATTTCAAAACACATTGTATGTAAAAATAGTTTATTTTTAAAGTAAACACTCTGTATAATGGCCACCTCAAGGGGCTACTGCTGGTTTTGTTATAACGAAAGATCGTTGTAACGATGAAAAACACTTATTCCTTCATATTATTTGTTTTAATATGTTATATAATTTTTTATTGTTCTTGTTAAGAGTTATGTTTTTTTCATCTTTATTTGTGTAGAATAATATGTTTATATTTATGTGCACACTACAAACGATTGGTGAGAAATCTTCCCATATAAAAATCATAAAAATAATTTTCGAAAAATCTAAAGAATTCAATGTATACTTTAATTTATCTAAATAAACATGATAAAGCTATTTCAAAGTTTTCTTTAATGGGTAAACAAAAGGTTTATTATCTCAAAGTGTTGTTGTTAAAAAGATGTACTGTATATCAAGTTATTTTCCGCGAGTCACTAAACAATTATATTTCTAAAAGTTAACTGATTGTTAAAGGATATTTAAGTTAACTGATTATTAAAGGATATTTAAGTTAACTGATTGTTAAAGGATATTTAAGTTAACTGATTGTTAAAGGATATTAAAGTTACCTGATTGTTTAAGGATATTTAAGTTAACTGATTGTTAAATAATATGTAAGTTAACTTATTGTTTAAGGACATTTAAGTTAAGTGATTGCTAAAGAATAATTAAGTTAACTGATTGTTAAAGGATATTAAAGTTAAATGATTGTTAAAGGATAATTAAGTTAACTGATTGTTAAATGATATTTAAGTTAACTAATTGTTAAAGGATATTTAAGTTAACTGATTGTTAAAGGATATTTAACAATGAATTTTTATTTATGTTTATTTTGCTTAAAATAAAAGCGTCTTAATTTTTTTTTTGTTTTTATAGATGAATTTTGAAAAAAATCGTTTCACAAATAGTTATATCTTAGTAATAATCATACACTTGTTTAATGTCTATAAACTTTGTGTACATACAAATAAAGCATTACTACTTGTTTTTTATATACCATGAGTTTTGAACGTAGTTCAGTTAGACAATATCACTAGTTAATTTATTTGAGTAATCAATTATAATAAAAATAAGCTTCAATTATCAAAGCCAGGTGTTTTATAAAAATCTAAAAAGTTTTTTTAATTTTTTTGTAATTTTATAAAATTTATAATTGTTTATTTTTATGTTAGGACTACATTGAGATTTGTAAATACGAGTTCCTATAGAACTGAAACATATTGGATACAGCATTTTATTCGATATTATACTTTCAAAGCTAATAACGCTTGTTACTAAATCATATTATATTAACCTATTCATGCCCATTGTATTATAAAATTATTTTCTGCACCACTCAATATGGTGCATTTTACCTTCATTATATATCGAAATTGCCTTTGAATCGGATACAGACTCCTCTATCCTTCCAAGGGACTTACCTCTGGACATATTTGTAATTCAAATATCAACATCCTGAAATAAGTTACGAGTGATTGCTTCTATTTCCTTGAAAAGCCTTTTCTCCGAATAATAGATCTTAACGAAACTCACGAGTATTAGGGAACCGTTTTTGCAATTTGCGAATACTACAACTTATTGACTGATACTGGAATATGCATGAGAGTATTTTTTTTATATTGTGACGAAGGATATACTTTTATTTATGATTTCTTTTATTTGTATTCAAAGAGTAGTTTTATTCCAAATGGTTGAAAGTTGTATACATTTTATACATAATACATTAATCTTTATTTATGGATATATATATATATAAACATTTTCTAGTATTTTAAAACTGTAAAAAATCTGTTGCTTGTTACACATATTAAAGTCAAACATATAAATATTTTTACAAATTGTAAAGACGAAATAAAGTATTTAAAGGTTTAACTGAATAACACTAGAATCAATCCATTTAAGTATACCTTCAAGTAAAGTCCATTATTTGAAAGAAAAAGCTATTTTTTATTACTAGCAGTTACCCGCAGCTTCACACGTGTTAAAAAATGTTACTCCATTGGTTAGTGCGACCTGTTTATTTCTTCTATTTTATTTAATCGAAGGCAAAGTAACTAGTATATTGTTCAGACATCTCCGAATGTTAGCTTTTCCGTTAGCTTTCGCGTTGAAGCATGATTCTCAGAAGTTAGTTATTTCGCCAAAGCAAATTTTTATTGCCAACTTTCAATTGTCGAAAATAATAAATATGCATTAACTTAATTTGAAGTATTTCATTGCTGTCAAGATTATGATTTTATAACAATCTAGATATTTTTAATGACCATTTAAAAATGCTTTTAAATCCATTATAAATGATTATAAAAGGAAAACTAAACAGGGATTTTAAAATTTTAGTACCAGGTGCACAATTAGAGGTGGAATATTGTATAAATAAATTTTTAAATCATGTCCGAGCAAAAAAAAATTCTTCGTTTTTCCTGCCACAAACACACATATACACACTCATCCTTTTAGTATTACAGATAATATTTTAGATTTCTCCATATTAGTGTTCTATCCCAAAATATTACAAGTACCCTTAAAAATTTCATATCGACTTGAATTTTATAATATTTACTTAATATACAACAATATTAATAATATATTTGAAACTATTTAATAATATTAATCAATAATTTATACTAATTATTAATAATTGTAATTTGAAATCGAAAAATTGGATGAAAATACAGCGATATCAGCACAATTTGCACGACATGACTAAGGGCACTATGAAAATGTGGTTTTTGATACGACTTATGGTTTCCATCCTCATCGTCCAACCGAATATCTAAATACAGTGATACACGCTAAATCTAAAATGGTTCACTAGTTACGTTAGTATCGGTGGGAAGTTTTAGAAAGTGGGGTGCAAACTCAGATTTTGCTCTATATAATCTGACCATGGTGTAATTTACGGATTTATTATACCATCGGTTTTCTTTGTAGATATTGTGCGACGTTAATTCAACCAGCCATTTTAATAATAATTTTGAGCATTTAAAAATGTCTGAAGCGCAATGTATTAAAATGGAATAAATATTTTTTTTTACAAAAAAAAATATTTTTTTTTGCATCGTAATCAAAATTAAAAACAAAAGGCTATTTTTTTAAACTGTTCCACTAAGTTTTGTTTATTTTATTATTTTTAAATAAATTAAAAATAGGAAATACTCTAGCTTCTGTCGTCTCAGCAAATAAATAATACATTCTAACAATATATGGAACTATTCTTAATTCCATTATAAATCAAACTTTCATCTTTTGAAAAAAATCGCTAGAGAGAATCTTATTGGATGAAAATCCTAAAACATAAATCCCTCGTAATCTTCCCAAACTTTTCTTTCATTTTTTTTTCTTCTGATAGATGGAAATATTTTTTCTGCAGTCGAATCGTGCTAGTTTTAGTAATGCTTTTAAATACGAGTTTGCGTTTCTTCAATAAAATCCTATCGAAATGTTATTTCCGTACATACAACAGGATTCCATCGATTTTTCGATTTTGCTTAAGTTTCGGTCTGCTTCGTTCCCGCTTTATTATCTGACTAGAAACTTTAGCCATTTATTGCTAATCCAAAAGAAATTATCCTTATGTTATTTTCTTGTTTTCCTTTTGGTATCGGAAGAAAACTTAAAACTTCCACTTTCCAATATTAAAATTACAAACACATTCATTTTCATTGACGGGCGGGTATGGGTAGGTCGGGAAATTTCGATCAATCATTCAAGCCACAAATCCTTTATTGTTTATTTCTCAATACTTGCACTGACTTTCTTACGAACTTTGTCCAATTGCAAACAAAATAACATTGTGTCTCCTTTGTACACCATATATATTAACTCTGTATTCTTTACTATTTTATTTATTGCATATTTTCTTACCTTCTCGGGCTATACTTTTCTTCTGAAATTTTAAACGTTTTTCAAAATACTTTTAGCTACGATATAATGATTGATGGATTAACGTGTCACTTCAGCAACATAAATCGGCTATTGACAAAGGTTGCTGTAGTAAATGCTTGCCTACATAGGCTGCCTTAAAAATCGCTTTCAATAAATATCGAAAATAATTACCAATTGTTACAGGGAGTCGAACCCAGATCTTCAGCACTGTAGTCTAGTGTCTTATCCGCAAAACTACCAGTGTTAAAGAAAGAGTGCCAACATAATGGGAATTAAGACAATTGGGTTGTAATAACTCAGCTTCTATTTAAACAATGTACATCGAATAATGGAAAATAATCTTCTGAACAAATATTTGAAGTTTGTTAGCTTTTAATAAAATCGCTTGCACAGAAGCTGAGATTATCAATAGTAAACCACACTGCTCATTTTCGAGAAAGTACGATTACTTATATCTGTGTACGTTATAGCTCATTTACGATGCAAATATACTTAATGAAAAACGAGTAGGTTCATGTACTTATTTGAGTACCCTTTTTTTCAGTGTGTTTTATTATCCTAACGCCTATTTCATGGACTACTGCCTACCTAAACGCCTAGGGATCTATTTGGGTGTCTTTAAAATACTACGTTGGTGTCTGTCTGAATATGCCTTATGTAAATGTATTTACACACATTTTTTTATTTCTTATATACAATATACAATTTAAAGTACTTTTCGTCATCCACGAAAGTTGCTTCAACATTGCTCTTTCCGACTAATAGGGACAGAAGTATTGTGGAGGTCCATTTAATTACCCAAAACTAACTCAAGAGCTTGAACAATTGCTTTTGCTTGATGGTTAAGTATTGATGTAGATTTCGTTACAAACGAAGTTGAGTTTTCATTTTCCCATCAATGATCTTTAAAAAATATTCATAAAACAGAAATAAAACATAAACATGCGATTATACTTCAAAATGTATTAAATAAATAACAGAAAGTAAAATAATTGTGGATGGCTATTCATTTAATGCTTTACCCATTTACTTTTAAATAAGACCAAAACAAAACAAAAAATCCTGGCCGAAATATTGATATATGATGCAATGAAGACATCAACTTATAAGAGTCTCCCCATATCCAATCCATCAAAATAAAGCTTACATTTATACTATTTTGGCTCCCGTTCAATTTCCGTTGCTTTCCCCCCCCCCCCCCCCCCGCCGCTTCTTTGGACGTAATGTCAAGAAAGAGCATATCCAATTTTCCTGGCATTTCTACCCCGAACTATTTCACCAATGAAAAAGTGTCACAGCAATTGATGGGAAGCTTCACTGCTTACATCAGGTTCCTCATCAGTTCACTTTCGAAGGTGTCACTGGAATGGGGAAATTACGCGACTCTTGCTGTATCTGATTAGATTGGTTAACTATTTGTTGAGGAATTATTGAGGCGGATGTATTATTTTATGTTATGTGTGGGCCGGTTTTTTCTGTTATGGAAACTTTTTATGTGATTTTTTTTTTATTTTTTGTGACGTTCGCGTTTCAATATGTGTCAAGTCCTCCCAAAATAAAAATTGGGATTTTCAACTTGCTCCAGACTAAGGCGACGTAACCGCTCAGCAGTCAGTGTATTTTCAATTGCGTATCTGAACTCGGGACACCAATATGTTTAGACATTAGTTAGTAAAGGGATGTTACTTTTTTGTAAGTTATCTTTCTTAAATATGAGGATAAAAATTTATCCGGCAATACCATGAACCAATCCACATTAATGATCGAGCAGTAGCGAGTCCCTTTTTTAATCACTGAGCTAAAATAATAATTTACACTGGAGTAAGGACTCCGATTGAGCGACAATGTACTTTACCGTACCGCGCGGATGGATACAATTTGGAAGAAAAGTTGAGAAAACTTTCTTCCTTCGATTTGTGGTGAGATTTAAAACTGGTTTTGTCGTGCCTATTTTTTCTTCTTCTTCTAAGAAAGTAGTAAGTATGTTAAAACATTCAGTGTATAACATTTAATGTGTTCTTGAAATCCAGAAATACAACCTATTCGGAATGATAATTTTTTATACATTCGCTCAGAAAGATGAAAAGTGGTCGGGCATGCTTAGTCCTCCCTCCGGTATTTATTATTATTTTTGCTCAGTGGTTTTAGCTTGACCTTTCAGCACATCGTCTGTCTGTATATTTTTTGTTACGCACTTTACAGCCAAATGTGTAGTTTGATTTATTTTCTTCAAATTTGCCATGAATGTTGCTTGGAGTCATTAAAAAAGAATGTATATGTTTTTTAATTGATTTCAGCGCCAACCAATACCGCCAAACGTGCCAAGGGGACATGTTATCATTTCAGCCTGATTTATGTTCTTATTCGGTTATATTCGGATATTTTTGTTGTTGTATAAGGAATGTCTCACTTTAAAATATTTTGTAAAAAAAATATCCGGTTTTCCGACATTTAACTATCCATTTAACTAACGATATTTAACTAACGAAATTTAACTATTATCAATTAACCGGTCCATGGAATTATCTACTTTTCCTACTTTTATCCTACTTAGGTCTACTTTTCCCAGAACTACCAGTTGTAGACTAATGAGGTTTGTAATATTTCTAAGAAGTTTTCATCAGGTATTTTTAAATTTTATAATTACTCTTATTTTCTTAACACTTAACTATAAAGTCGCATTTTTATGACTATCTTAAATGCTTATACATGTGTGCGCCTGATTTGAACTTATCCTTGCATAATCGATTATGTAGATAATAATAGGAAACAACATATTAAGGGGAGATAGTAGTTTTAAACTTTCAAAAAAAAGATTTTTTTAAATTATTTTTAAAAATAATATGATTTTTTAGGATTTATTTAAGCCAAACCGCATTAAAATTGGACAAAAATTAAACACACAGCGATGAAAAAGAAAGTAAAGAAATATGGGTAATTATATACAATTCTATCTTTAAACCTCTTTTTCTCAGTTTCACATTTTTATGTGGATCCGCATGATTACAAAAAAGTTTTCTTTCAATTCACTTTAAATTTATTATACATGTTCAACTATCAAATATGCATGCACTAAACCTAAAAAAATGTTTTTTAACACAATATTTTTCAATAAAAAAATATTTTTATATCATTAAAAAACAAATTTTCAAAAATTAAAATTTTGATTTTTTTTTAAATATTTTTCATTAAATATTTTTTTTTTAGTTTGGAGTATAGAAGCATTATATAGCTTCACATTTTAAAAATAAATTTGTTTCTAGTGTGTTTAAATAATAAGTAATCTTGCGGACGGTGAACTCTATTTAACAAATTTTTAGCAATGACTTGTACTTCAAAATATATTTTAAAAAAAACAACCAAGCAATTGATTTAATTTATAATAATATTTTAATAAAGCCAACATTCAATACTTTAAGTTCCAAAAATTTTAATTATAAATATGCAAAACCTATTATTTTATTCAAGTTCGAAATAATTGTCAAATACCAGCCAATTTCACCTTTGAAAACTACTATCTCCCCTTAATATGAAATCTATTATTATCGATATATTTCATGTATCAAAAATATTCATTATATTCGCCATTACCAGATATAGTTCATATGATAAATAATTCCCTTTTCTTACACAAAACCGACTTCATATTTTTTGGATAATATTTTTGTGCATGATAAAATTATATTTGTACAAAATTAACAATACTTTTTGAATTTTTAACTTAACATAATTATTTATCAAGCTCATGTCATGAAAAATAGTTTTATATAAAATTAACGGTTTGTTTTTAAACTAGTTCAATTGTTCAAATTTACTTAAATAAAAAATTGAAAATAAACCGACGAAATAAACAAATTTATAGATTATGTTAACTACGGAAAAAAATCAAAACTTAGCAATCGCATTTTTGATAAATGTTAACTATGGTACTTTAAAAGTTTGATTGCCAAACTAAACAGTTAATGTGACGAATGTAAAATATTTAATAAAAATATTATTTATATTAAGTATATATTAGATTATTACTAATCATTCTTTTTAATATATTTAATGAATATAATTTGCAATCTAATATTAAAATCAATTACTTTTGATAAATGCAATTGATAGTACTTAAAAAGTTGGATTGCCATAATAATTAGTTGATGTGACGATTATAAAATACTTAATACAAATGCAATTTATATTAGGTATATATTATTAGTTTATTACTAATCATTACTTTCAATATATTTTGTAATCTACTATTACTATCAATTACTTTTGTTAAATATAATTGATAGTACTTAAAATGTTAGATTGTCATAATAATCAGTTACAGTAACGACTGCAAAATATTTAATAAAAATATAATTTATATTAAGTACATATTATTAGTTTGTTACTAATCATTCTTTTAAAATTATTTCTTGAATATGATTTATTGAAAATGATTTTATGCTAGGCCATAAAACAAAATACTTTTGTTTTGTTTCTTTAAAATAGTTCAATGCTTCTCGTGATTACCAGAACGTCTTTAAGAAAGTAGATAAATATTTAAAACATTCTGTTTTGTTTTTCCCCATAAACAAATTATTCAAAAATCTATTGTATGAAAACTGCTTATTATTCATGAGGAACCTGCTTATTTCTCAAGAGAAACTCTTTACTATTCCGGATATATTGTGGTTATAAAAAATGCTTCACCGTATCTCAAACCGATATATTTCGAAAAAGTAAAAAATAAGTATCATGTAACTGGAAGATATCCACCGTACAAATTAAAACTGTAATTGATATTTCGTTCAAATATGTTGAAAACATTCAGAAGTACCCCATTGTCTTTAGAATTTTAATTAACTAATTTGTATTTCCATCGTTATTAATGTTTATTTGTTTACTATTTCTATTCAAAATGTGGATGACATTTCAGTAGGTAACTTAATAAGGGAAGAAATGAATGTAATATTTTATTTAATGATAACATATTTCCAATTATTTGAAACTTTTTATCGTATGTTTTGCGATACGAAAATATATTTAATTAATTTTAATTAATAAAAAAATTTATCATTTTGCTTGAAAAGTATTCAAGTGCGTTGTATCAAAATAAATAGAATTGTTTTTTTAACTTTCATAATACAAAACCTTCAATTAAACTTTTAAAAGGTTAAAAATAGGATGATATATATGAAAAAAAATCTTTATTATATTGTATATCAATGCATTAATAACAAGTGTTTCTCTTATATACTAAGTACAGGGTGACCACAATATATCTGTAGCTAAAACTAAAGATTATAATTGCTCCAGATTTCTGAGTAAGAACATTAAAGGCATTAAGGGAATTCATATATATATATATATATATATATATATATATATATATATATATATATATATATATATATATATATATATATATATATATATATATATATATATATATATATATATATATATATATATATATGCAAGTAAAAATACTGAAATATAAGCAAGAATATAAAATACAAAAATATGAAAGATACATGCCAAAGTGTTCCCCTCTCTTCGTCAAGGAGGCCGAGAAGAGTAACAAAGGCTAGCAGGCGTTTCTGATGACTAAGCGTAAATTTTTTTGAAACTTAGCCAGACCGCCGACGCCGCTGAAGCAGAAAACTTTTAAAAACCAAACCACCCCGCAAGGTCGAGGCCAAAAAAACCACAAATGCCAACTGTGCTTAGAAAAATTATTAAAAATCTAAAAGAACCAGCATCTAAGTAACCAGGATCTGAAGTAAACATACATTATCAGCAATTCACGCAATAGCAGGAAATAAGCTAATAAAGAAATAAGAAAAATTTTATATATATATATATATATATATATATATATATATATATATATATATATATATATATATATATATATATATATATATATATATACTGTAAAACAATAATAAAATATATTAAATTAGAAAAACACTTTAGTTAAATTAAAATAAAAAATATGGCAAATGTGAAAAAATCCAAGTAATAAAACTAAAATATGAATTATTTAAGTAAAAATTATACTAATAAATATTTATTAAAAGGTGAAAGCAATAATCAAAACGGTACTTCATCAGGGGGTAGAACCGCATTGAAAAGTCAAATAGAGATCGTTCTGTATTAGCAATGTTAAAAACAAATTGCCAATCCAACCCCAAGAGCTCTAAATACTTCTTTAAGTAATTTAAAAGTTACTAAATATATACAAGAATATATACAAACTATATACATAGTATGAGGTGATTCATATTTGATTTTCTATGCATTTTTATTAAATTATATAATTTTGTTTATTATTATCCATTGTTTTCTACTATGTTTTTGTTATATATATATATATATATATATATATATATATATATATATATATATATATATATATATATATATATATATATATATATATATATATATATATATATATTACGATTTGTTCAATTTGAGTACGTCATCTATCATTTACGATGCAATTGTACTCAAAAATAAACGAGTAGGTTCAGGTACTCATTTTTATGTACCTTTTATTTACAGTGCACGTACACATTTGCCACCGAAATTTCCTTAAATATTTTATTTCAACATTTTATTTTTCTTCAATTTAATAAAACCAAGAGTAACAAGCAAGCAGCCATGCGATGCTAAGACTCACACCCATTCAATGGCAACATTAAAAAGTCGTTACTGTTAACGTTTCCGAATGCCGCCATCAAAAAGTCGAGAAACGTTTGGGTAACCTTAACGAAATAGCAATTCGAAAAGTAAGTGTCACGGTAGAAATTTGGTACTGTAATAATAAGTTTCAGTGTTAAATTATGAAGGTTTCCTTGGAAAACACCAACATCATTCTAAAAACGGAGGAAGGAGAGTGAAGTCCATTACTAAGATGTTTTCGCTGCAAAATTATTTCACTTGCTTCTTATTCAGATTACAATCATGCATTTTGGGGGATTCAATATTAAATACGAGTTACTCATTGCTCCGCGGAAGTTCGTAAGATAAAATATATAACGTGACTGCTTATTTAAAAAGCTTCATACAGCTTTGTTGTTAAGTTTCTTCCAAGAAAAAATAAGGGTAATGGACATTTTATGATAATCATATATCGTTTCTTCTAAATCACGGCAACTTCCTTTATTTATGAAAAGAAAGTATAATGAAAACAGTTGGTATATTTCCAAAACAATCTCAAATTATCCTCTCAGAATAAAACGTATATACTGATACCATCTCATAGACATCTGACAATAAAGTGTATATAATGATGAATATTTGGATCACGTACATTTGGATCCCTATATATAAATATATCAGCCTTGGTTTTTTTTATGTATTCTTTAAAATTGAACAAATACAGCGATTGTTTTTAATTATCATGCTTTGTCATGCCCATATATTGGTTCTTAGCTTTATACTTAGTTAAAAAAATTAAAACGATTATTTTAATGGTATAAATTAATAAATAAAGTGATTATTTGAAGTATAAGTAAAAACTTCTTGGAAAGTTAAAGGTTTTAGGGTTGTATTTGATTTCAAATTTTTACTCTGTACTTAAAAGTCCAGTTGTGTTAGAATATATTTTATTCGGTAGAATTATCATACAAACTTTCTTATGGACCATTGTTTATTAACTCTACTACTAAATATTACATGAAATATGTCAATTTAATAAAAATGAAATATCCTTATTAAGCAATATTTCCTGGAAAAACCTTTTACAACCAACTTGATATTTGCTAACTTTAATAATAACTTCCCTAACTTTATTTATAAGCAACCTAACTTTATTAATCTTAACTCTATTAATAAACATTTTGTTTTCTATGAAATAACCTAAAAATTCTCGTAAGTGCGATGTATTTTAGAACTTTTTGATAAGAATTATTTGCGAAACTTATTTTTTCTTCAAAAATCTTTATTTGTGTATTTAAAATATTTTATTCATGCATACCTATGTATGTCATAATCTTCAAGTTATCGTTTTTGAAATTATGTTAAATAGGATTTTCTAAAAAGATAATATGTATTAAAAATGTGACCTCTTTAAACAAAATGTTATTTGTTTAGTATGTTAAAAATTTCCTGAAAATACTTATAATAGCAATATTAAAATATATACAGACTTCAGGATAAATTTGAGTAAAATAGCTTATACTATAAGCCGTTTAACTTATATCCCTTAACATATAGTCATATTACATTAAACAATTTACTGTCCGCGTTAACATATACTACTATTATTTTAAGCAGATATGTACGTTTTAACATATACTCCTATTATTGTAAGCATTTAACTGTCCACGTTAACATATCGCCCATTTTTTTAAGGACTTAACTGCCCGCTTTAACATATACTCCTATTATTGTAAGCCCTTAACTGTCTACCTTAACGTAGTCCTATTTCACTCATTCACTGTCTTGGCTACACTGTAGTATATATTTAATAGAATACTTAACTACGCGTTAACATATACTCCTATTGTCTTAAGAACTTAACTGTCCGCGTTAAAACACACTCCCATTATTTTAAGCAATTAACTGTCCGAGTTAACATGGTCATATTTCACTCATTCACTGTATTGGCTACACCTTAGCATCGATTTAATATATAATACTTAACTGCTCGTTAACATATACTCTTATTATCTTAAACACTTAACTGTCCGCGATAACATATACTCCCATTATTTTAAGCACTTAACTGTCCGCGTTAACATATACTGCAATTATTTTAAGCACATAATATTCCGCGTTAACATACACGCCCATTATTTTAAGGACTTAACTGTCCTCATTAACATGGTCCTATTTCACTCATTCACTGTCTTGGCTACACTTTAGCATCGATTTAATGTATAATTATTAACTGTTCGTTAACATATACTCCTATTATCTTAAACACTTAATTAACTGTCCGCGGAAACATATACTCTCATTATTTTAAGCACTTAACTATCCGCGTTAACATATACTGCAATTATTTTAAGCACTTAATTTTCCGCGTTAACATGTACGCCCATTATTTTAAGGACTTAACTGTCCTCATTAACATGGTCCTATTTCACTCATTCACTGTCTTGGCTACACTTTAGCATCAATTTAATATATAATACTTAACTGCTCGTTAACATATACTCCTATTATATAAAACACTTAACTGTCCGCGGTAACATATACTCCCATTATTTTAAGCACTTAATTGTCCACGATCACATATACTCATATTATCTTATGCACTCAACTGTCAACTTAACATATACTGTTATTATTTTAAGCACTTAACTGTCCGCGTTAACACTATCCTATTTCACTCATTCACTGTCTTGGCTACACTTTAGCACCGCTTTAATAGAATACTTAACTACGCGTTAACACCAAAACATTTGTAACCTGCGTTCTTTGTAACAAAATAACTCGTTGTTGTAACCCACACCTAGCTTTCAGACCACGTCCCACCTTCATACACGCTAAATCGGATCTTCTCCCCCGCCATTCCTACAATGCCCCTTCTCCCTATTCATGTTACAGCACCCAGTACAGCTTTTCCGGAGAAATCCCGGATCCCTTTTCTCCCGGAAAAGACGAAGCAATCATTATTATTCATGAATCCTGAACTTCCGGAAAAAGTTTCTCGGTTAAAAGGGGGATGCGCAACATTACTCTGTATGGGGAGAATGAAAACCCCGTCCTGGGAAATGTAGGTCTAGAGTATAACCACCATTTGCTTTCGACGTGAAAATGAATCGGTGGGAACTCAACAAATCGGGAGAAAAAAATGGCTAAGCAGATTTACCAAGAGGATTTATTGCTTGTTTTAAGGCTTAGATTCAGCTCGTTTATCTTCGGAACGGGATTTGTATTTATTTTTGGGTCGTTTTTTATTCCTTGTATTTTTTTATTGTAACACAATATAAGTTTTTTTTTTAACACGTCAAATCTAGAGTTATGAAAAAAAATCCACTTTATTGAAAACCATATATGGACGTGCCAAGAATATTCAGAATATTAAATTCTGACAACACTTTATTAAAAAATATACGTTATAAAAATATTTTATACTTTATAAAAACATAAAACATTATAAAAATTGAAATAGTACTCGGAATTTTTAAAAATATTCGTATTCATTAAAATATGCGCATAAAATATCTTTTCGCAGAATATAGATCTATATTCTGCTTCAGAATTTATTTTTAAAATGTAGTGATATTTGCAATGGTACAATTTAAACTCTGCTACTTAAAAAAAAGTTAACGGCATTCTACATTTAGTAAAAATATTGTGAACTTAGTGGAAACACGCACTAGTCACACTCCGACGTATTAGTTTTTTTTTTATAAAACCGTAATAGATTGTGTTAATCGCAATATGTAAAAATGTTTTATTTCTCTGCCGCACTCGTTAACGACCAGAGATATTTTTCTTAACATTAATTTACATTAAGCATTAAACATGCACTTTAAAATAATTGACTTAGTGTGTTTGTGCTCCAAACCGAAGGCATAGTAACACACCAAGAGTGTTCGTCATTTTTAAATATATTATATATATATTATCTTAATTATATTGAAAACTATTTTTCTTAAGATCTTCACTAAAATATTACCTACAAAAAAAATAATGTTTAAAACGTTAAAGGTTATTTAAACTCTTATTATTAAAATTCCATTAACTTATTATTGTATTTATTTTAAAAAACTTAACAATTTACGGCTTCCCGTAACAGTTATTACTTTAACGTAAAAACTTTGATAAACCTTGCATCAAACAACTGAATAGCTCGTCTAGTTTGTGCCCCAAACCAAATTTATAGTAACAAATCAAGAGTATTCGTCATTTTTAAATATATTATAAATATTATCTTAATTATATTTAAAATTATTTTTCTTAAGATCTTCACTAAAACATTACCTACAAAAAAATATTTAACGTTTTAAAACGTTAAAGGTTATTTAAACTCTTATTAATAAAATTTCATTAACTTAGTATTGTATTTATTTTAAAAACTTAACAATTTACGGCTTTCAGACAACAGTTATTACTTTAACGTAAAAACTTTGATAAACCTTGCATCACACAACTGAATAGCTCGTCTAGTTTGTGCCCCAAACCGAAGGCATAGTAACCAATCAAGAGTATTCGTCATTTTTTAATATATTATATATATTATCTTAATTATATTTAAAATTATTTTTCTTAAGATGTCCACTAAAACATTACCTTCAAAAACAATATTTAACGTTTTAAAACGTTAAAGGTTATTTAAAATTCCATTAACTTATTATTGTAATTATTTTAAAGACTTAACAATTTACGGCTTCCCGTTAACATTTATTACTTTAACGTAAAAACTTTGATAAACCTTGCATCAAACAACTGAATAATTCGTCTAGTTTGTGCCCCAAACCGAATGTACAGTAACAATTCAAGAGTATTCGTCCTTTTTAAATATGTTATGAATATTATCTAAATTATACAGAAAACTATTTTTCTTAAGATCTTCACTAAAACATTATCTTCCAAAAAATATTTAACGTTATAAAACGTTAAAGGTTATTTAAACTCTTATTATTAAAATTCCATTAACTTATTATTGTATTTATTTTAAAAAACTTAACAATTTACTGCTTCCAGTTAACAGTTATTACTTTAACGTAAAAACTTTGATGAACCTTGCATCAAACCATTGAATAACTCGTCTTCTCATCAAGGAATAGTATCTCAGTGTATTTGGCAGCCAGCCTCACTACACAGATCGTAGTAAATCTGACAAATGTCAACATTAGTAGCGGGGGTCCACTAGCGAAATTGTGGAAGTGTTTGCTTTGCTGGGACATCGGGGACTTGCATCGATCTTAATCAGTAGAATCTGAGCATATATTTTTGAAAGAGCAATGGCTGATAGAACCTCATGCTATGTTTGCGTTATATATTGATAAGAATCGACAACATTAGAAATAGCAGAATTATTTAGAGAATTAGAAACGTAATGTCAGTACAACTTTGAAAATATATATATAGAGTGGTCAAAATAGTATAACCACCTGGCGTTTTTATGTAAACAAGCTATGACGTCACACTGTTTCTGCCATGGGGCGAGAGAGGTATAAAAGAGAAAAGGTGATTTATTGCAATGCTAATGAAAACGTTTTGCAATAACAGGTATGTGTATTAAATACAATTTGATGAACTTCGAACGGGCTGTAGCCATGGAGGCGTTTGAAAGTGCCTGGAGGAGCATGGAGGTGTTTGGAGGTGCTTTATTTGTGAAATGGTCAAGAGCATCTGTAGTAAAAACGTCTAAAGACTGGACTGTTAGCCAAAAAATGAGATCTCAACATACCTCCATCAGCGAATATATCATGTTCTAGTGGAAATAATCGTGCCTAGGTTTGTAAGGAACAACTGAAGTTAAACAGAGCATCATATTATAGAAGATTTTAATCGAAGAACCGCTCAAAGGATCTCTGAATAAACTATTATTAGCGAGAAAATTAATTAAAAACAAAATGCGGTTTTAGAAATATTTATATGCCGAACCACTTTCAAAACCTATAGCGCGATATCAATGCAATATTGATATTTTTCAAATTGACCAAAGTTAAATTAGCTGTATATTTTCAAAACCAGATATATCCCCATTTTTTGCATCGTTTTTTAAATATTTTCCATAATTTCGAAGGGCACTATAGCACTATGTAAAGCTGTATTGACCAAAATTGTCGGAATGAAATCTAAAACTGTATTAAAATCCGTGGCTTTAGATCCATAGGTACGTGGCAGTCAATCAATTTTAACGTGTCCTGTAAAATTTATGAACACGAATCTATTTGCTTTGAAAACTAGGGATATCAACTATAAGAAATTTCTTATTTAATTTAAACTTTCAATACATTTATAGGAAAAATATTTACCTTTAATCACACTTGTTTTAATTTATTGTACATAAACAGCATAAGGGATCGAAGAATGTGAAATGGGGTAAAATGGGTATTTTGAAACGCAATCTATTTTACGCATTTTTATATTACTTAAATTGTAATCTCGTTCATGCTTCTAAAAAAATTGTTTAAAGTAGTATATTTCTGAGAAAAAAAATCTGGGGAATTTACTTGAAGTTCAATAGTTTACTTGTTTAAATCTCTATAATAAAAAAAGCAACTTCTTATGGTGTGATACATGAAAACTTCTTTAAATATAATATAGAAAAGCCGAACAATTTACCAATATCCATGGGGGTTTTATATAGAAGAAAATCATTTTTATGTATTCCAAAAATATTTAAATGTTATTTTGTATTTTTTTTTCAATAATGTTTTTTTTTCAATGATGTGCGAATTTGAAAAACATTTAATGGAATTAATAATTGTAGAATACGATATTCAAACGAATTCTACTATTTTGGAAAAAAGTTCAATATTTTACAAAAATACGAATTTTTATACTAATAATGACAATAATTAACTACAATATATTTAACATTGGTCATATGTTAATACAATTAAACTTCAAAGATGTTTTTTAAACGAACTGTAACAATAACGACACATTGTTATAACAAAATGTACGTCATTAGCTGTAAATGCTAAAATACATACGTAACGTTTTAAATGTATTAGAAACTCGTCTGTTAACGTAAATATTACATAGACCATTGAAAAAGAATTATTCTAGCAAACGTCAATGTTGAAATTAATGAAAAATTAAAAGATCTATTTTACGACATAGCTAATTACAATTTGCGACATAGTTGAAAGACTGTTACAAGAACAATCTATTTATAATCAAAGGAATTGAGTTTTTAAGATTTGATGGTTGTTATTTATTCAATTTTTTTAAGCTGCTTAATTTGAATAAAATTTGTGTACATCATTGTTTGTAAATATACGCAATAAATTTTATAAATCCCAAAAATACCAATTTTGCCCCATCTTTGAATCAATAAAATATGTCAATAAGCAATTGTAATTTTATAATTTCTTCACGATATTATATTGTACTTTGAACGTAAAGAATCGAGTTATAATACCCATTTCCTCTCCCATTACCGTATATGATTTTTAAATATAAATTATGTTTAATCAATTTAGATAAATTTTCAGCAGCAGAATTTTAAAATGCTAGTTTAGCTTAAGTACATAAATCCTTACAATTTAAATAATTTAAATAACCGAGTTCGTAAATGTCCTACTAATTAATAATTATCGTTTAAGGTTTTAAGAAGACACATTTTAAGCTTCTGCATTTCAATACAATTTAATTTGCGCAAATGTATTATTTTAGTGAAGAATAGATGGGAAATATGAATTTAAATAAATCTGGGTATGATAAATATTTAGTAGATATTTTTATAGATTGTTTCTATAAACGAAAAATAAATACTCGAGTTTTCATGGAATTGTAATGAACTATCAACAATAAGAAATATATGTTACGAATATATTAGTAAGCATAAGATTCACATTGAAAAAAACTTGAATTTTTCCTCGGTCAACTTTTGCGAGAAAAAATACTATTATGTATATATATGAAAAAATGTATTTATGTATATATATATATATATAGAATAAATATAATACATAGTTGAATATGTATTTTTTATTAGAGAGTAGCATGTGAAAAATGCGTTTCAAATATACGAATTTTGAAAAAATAATATTTAAAAAATCGCATTATATACAATAATTTTATTTAAAATTTCATCATTAGCATAATGTTTCTTTGTATTTAGTATAATTGTTAGATCATAAATCAAGGTATTTTAATACTAAAATATTGATTTATGCATAAATACACATAATTAATTTTAATTTTTTTAATTTTTTTTATGACATTCTAATATTAAACTTGGCATTTTATAATATATATATATATATATATATATATATATATATATATATATATATATATATATATATATATATATATATATGACATATATATATGCCTTTATTAAAACAATTTTATTTTTATAGAAACTATAATATATTTAAAAGTGCCAAAATTTTCTGTTGCAATAACAAATCTATATAAGGGGAAAAACAAACGAGAAGTTCTCCTATTTCCTTTTAAAATTGCATGTGCGTTAAAAATAAGCCAAGCCAACCGCAACAATTGGAAGTTAAAAAAAAACAGCAGTATCCTGGGACGCTGTTAAGGCATTGTCTCAGAAAACAGGAAGACGTTTGCAATACGCATTATTTGGCGAGCTAAACGCAATACAAGAAAGGAGGCTTGAGTGTAATTTCAACCGTCTCCAGGGTCCATAAAGAACTGTTTAAGAGCCTTTGGCCTGACAGCTAAGGATTATTAAGACAAAGACATACTTTTTCCAGGAAAGAGAAAATGACTGCCTAATGTCCTTGAGGTTAATACTAAACTGGTATCGTAAATTCTAATTTGACATAAATCATTACTATTATGGTTTTATATGG
This sequence comes from Troglohyphantes excavatus, assembly GCA_963932185.1. Taxonomy (NCBI): domain Eukaryota; kingdom Metazoa; phylum Arthropoda; class Arachnida; order Araneae; family Linyphiidae; genus Troglohyphantes; species Troglohyphantes excavatus. The sequence goes on from OZ010675.1 coordinate 32,565,413, forward strand.
TAAGGGTTGTGGTGTTATGCTTTATTAATTGTGGTTCTCTTTATGCCTGGAAAGAGACAATAAGAGGGCAATAATATGTGTAGACTGCAACTGGTAAAGTCATTTTTTGGAAAATTGGCTTATATTTTAGTGAGCTAATGCAAATATTAAATAAATAAAAAAGTGTATAGAATATACGTATAATGTTTATTTTGTAATATTTAAATATTAGCTCCAATCGATAAATTACATTAAAATCTAATTCATATTAAAGATATTTTTTATGACGCATATATTCTACAAAATTTATATTATACTAAATCATATCAAACAAATGTAGCTGGAGTAATTGAATTGGTTCTAATTTATCGTTTCTAAATTTATTATTTTTGTACAGATTTACATTATTCTCTAATAGTTAAAGACCATAATATAAATCTACATTTTATACATGAATATAATACGTAGCAAAATTAAAGCATAACGGAATATAACGATAAAAGTGAAATATATAGGTTTTTTTTTTTAAATGTTTTTAAATAAAGTACTAAATATTGAAATTGTTGTTTGAGAACGTTTTACATATTTTTTCTTTAGCAGACTTCTTAGGGTTTCTTTCTAACCACGTTATTTAGAGATGTAGATCCTAGAAAATACAGACTACTACTAAATCTTTTATAAATAAAAGCTACATTAGCCAAATGGAAAAGCATTCCTAAAACCTCAAGTGACTCAATGTAGTATCTATATTTCTTTTAATATTATATGTATGTTTATATCGCAAAAATATTACTTCATCCGTGTAAATAGTACTTCTAATCTAATATTCCCAAGACCTCTGAACTAATAACATCAACACACAGGCGAATTACCTACATTTCTTTTATCTCTCCTAAAATAATCTACGAAATTCCTCTGGTGCGACTTTAAAAAACCCGAAATCTATTCCCCCTTCAGCCAAAAAGGTTATTCAGGCTTCAAAAACGACTTTTTGTGAACAAATATCCATTTTCTTCTTAAATCTCACGCTCTTTCCCAATGAAATCTCCACGCAAGTTTCCAAGTCACTGCAACATTCTCTCTCAACTCTTTCGCAGACCAGTTTTTCGCCAACATAAAAGGCTGATAAAAGACTCTGAGGAGAAAAGAGTGTCTGAAGGGGGAGCTAAAAAAATACATAAGATAAAAAAAAAATACCATCGCCGTTTTCTCTCTAGAGCCTATCTGTCCTTTCAGTGTCTCTCGTACCTTCTCCGAGGACCATTGTGTGGCCTCGGTTTCCCTATTCAGGTTGCGTTACACAGAAACTCCGAGTTGCTTAATTGAAACTCTATGTAAAAGCAGTGGGAGCTGTCGCGAAGAAGGTTCTGAATTAGTTGTGTTATATATTTTCTTTGGAAACAGTCTACTGGAATTTTTCTTTGGTTTGCTGAGTTAGATGTAACTCTGAAAGAGTAACTCCTGATATTTGTGACTTTTTTTTATTAAATATGTGATAATTTCATTGAACTTTTATAAGTATACATAAATATTATTATCAATGAATATATCATAGATTTAAAAATATGTTTTTGATTTCAAATAAAATCACAAGTTTACACCACCACAGAAAGTTATTTCATAATTATGCTAACTACCCTTAACTCAGGTTAAACTCAGTGAAGCTGCACTAAATGTCACTTTTTAATAGGGGAAGCACTTTTTTTATAAGTTCCTGTTGGAGTTCTGTAAAATTTTAAAACACCCATTGTGTGTCCTTTTGTCTTTTTTTAAGTCGCGTTAATTGACCTACATGAAGGAGATGAAACGATTAGAAACATTGTTGAAGTAAGTTTCAACAGATGAAGGATCTATAGATGAATGTAATTTTAATTTTCCCGGTATAAAAATATTTTTTAATTGTTCGTAATGAGCTTTAATTTTAACTAAATGATAGTTTAGAGGTAATAGATATGCATATTTTAATCGTAATATACTGTTACAAATTATTGCGATCTTGCTCATTGCTTGCGAATATGGTACTCATTTAGATGCAACCAACATTTGATGCTTAGTTTCACTATTTAACGGTGCTACCGCGGATACCGTTTAGTGTTGAAACGTTGCCCCAAAACTCATACTGTTGCATAAAACTCAAAATTCGAGTTTTCTTAGTATTTTAGTAGCAGTTTTGTTGTAACAAAGCTGGCAACCCTATATCACTATTTTTTGCTTTTTCTTACAACGATTGGGCTTGAACTAGGAATCTTCTGATGAAGTATTAATCCTTTGAAAACTAAACGATTTTATTTACTGGGCCACGAAGGCCCTTGTTCGTCGTTGTCTTTTTTTTTGGGGGGGGGGGATTCCACGGCTTGTTCAGAGAAAATTTTAGTTAAATGCATACAAAGATGTCGAACCAATTATTGTTGAAACTTTCACTGTTTTACGATAAAGGATTGTTGGTTCAACCTAGATTCCATCATAATATGATGTAATTTGTTGCATACCTCTGTTTTGCAACAGTATATTGCACTTCGTTAAACTGAAATTTTTAACAGTGTAGTGATAATTTTGTCTTAAAAACCGAAATTAAGTACTGGGGGTGTGAAATACCCCCTAACCCATTCCCGTGTTCGTCTGAGTAGCGAGCGTGCTCTCGGGTTAAGCATTTTACATGATTTTAAGAACAACAGCAAAACAAAAATTATTGGCATATTTAAATTTTTTTTGTTGGCATGTTTGTCAATCCCTTTTATTCATAAACTAGCTAACGACTTTTTTTTAAAAAAAGCAAATTTTTTAGGTCATACATATCTAAAAAAGTACCTTTTAACAACGAATATGTGACATAATAAAGAAATGCCTCCATAAGGAAATTTATTTTCAATCAGTTCCTTCTAGTCATACGTTAAAATGATCGTATTGATATAATTAACCGATTTTGCCCGTCAACAATTTCCGTCATAAACTGATTCAGCAATATTAACTGGCGAATGTTAATTGAGACTAAATAATTTGTAGAGATTCAGTATTTATAATTTTAGATGTAATAACTAAATTTGCATTAGTTAAATTTTCAATTAAAATATTTTCATTTTTTTTTTGCAACTTGAAACTAATATGCTAAAACATTTTATAATAATAGCAAAATGTACTGAAACAAATTACGTACATTAAGCATTGAATAATAATAAAAAAATTTGTTTGACTAATTATAGTATTTTTATAACAAAATAAAAAAATATATTTATTACACTAATTTTTATACTTTTTATAATTTTTATTTAACTTTATTCCTAGTACTTACTTATTTAATTTTTGTTTTTTCTGGTCTTAATATAGATGTAAAACAAAAATTAACCCAATATAAATCTTATTTGAAACTATAAAATGTTATAAACTATAAATGTTTAATTTCCTAGTTAATATCCTGGTTTCCTAATTGTTTGAATAATTATGGTATTTTTAGTTCAATATAAAAATACTTATTAAACTAATTTTTTTAATTATACTTTTTTATATGTTTATTCAAATTTATAACTAGTACTTACTAATTTCCTTTTGTTTTTCCTGGTATTAATAAAACTGTAATACATGAATGAACCCAGTCCAAAAGGAATTTGAAATAATAGCAAAAAATTGTTAAACAATAAAAAATAAATTGATAACGCCCTACGAAACTCTAAAAATAAGATCATTAAATACACAATATTTTTATCAATATGCTTATGATGATAAATTACAAAAAATCCAAAACATACTAAAAAAAATCAGAATATCTGCAAAAAAACATAAATCCAACCACTCCATTCATTCCCATTACCAAGTATTCCCCCTTCAGCCCGAAAGGCAATGAGAATTGCCTTTCCGAGTACATAAACCCAGCTCCCATCCAGCTCCCTATGTGGGCGGTCGTCGGGTTCTAAAGAAGCCACAAAAAGTTTTGTTTACACGGTGTGTTTTCACTCGGACTGCTATCAAAATCTAGGTCACTGAATTTCTTTGGCTCCATGGAGCGATTTCTTTAACTGGTCTCGATTTTTTTTTTAGCCAATCGATTTGCGATTCTTGCTGCGAGGGGACTACATGGGGGAGTCCCTGTGTTTACGCACGATATACTTTTTTTAATGGTTCTCTCTAAACAATGGAACTGAATAAACTGTGCAGTGATATCTCGTACCTCTGGTTTTGTTTATACGTCGAACCGTTTTATGAAATAGTTACTAGAATGAAAACAATGAATGGTTTTTATCAGCCTGCACATTGTTATTTATTTTCAAGCCTTGCCATATTATTCGTCGTTAAATTGGATAAAGGAAAACTGTAAGCAGTTACAGCAGGTGATGTAGTTTAGTTTTAATTTAACTTAATTAAGGTTGAACATTTGCTTTTATGATAATAAGTGAGTAAAGATTGAAAAGTATATTTAAAATAAGATTTTAAAACTTCGCTTTTTTTAAATAATTGATAAAATCCTTCTATATTTTTTATATGGCAATATATGTATAAAATACATACACATATTTAACTTATTTATTTTATTTGCTATTTAAAACCAATAATAGGGGTGGACACACATTTCAATTTGTGTCTTTATTTTATAGTTTCTGACTATTAATGAAAAATGTTGTTTATATTTTATATCAGTAAAAAAATGTAGTAACTTTCAATGTTATATTTTACAATATATTTTGGATTAAACGAAATGTTGTTAGATTAACCGGCCTCAGTTATTAATATTTTACTTAATATGCAATTAATTTTAGAAAATGCATATATATAGCAGTTACGGCCTCACAACGAGTAAATTTGTAATATATATTCTTCATATATCAAAATACCATCTTCACTGGAGTATGTGTTTGTCATTTAAATACGATTGGTTCAACGTTTAAGAGACAATTGAGCTATTTCCTACAGCATCCCACTTTAATCTTTAAATGAGAGGGCTAGGATATAATGTGTCTCATGGATTTTACAGGTCTGACGAGGGGCTCAGACAGGTGTAAATTCTTTTTTAACATGGGTGGTCGGTAGTATGCTGTTTGCGGCAGAACAGGTAATTAAATGGTTTCAGACATGTGACGTTTGCCTAATGGTTCGTTTTCTGCAGGTCCTTTTAAGTTTTTCAACCCTCCAAGTGACCCTAACCCGTCTGCTAATCTACCTGCTTGGATGAAGAATTGTTAACGATTCGTCCGTCAGACAGTTACACGTTTTTTATTTACGGAGCCCTTGTGACAAGGTTAAATAAGCGTTTGAGTTGAGAAAAAAAAGTAAATTCATTCATATAAGTTTGGAGTGTATAGTCGCCAATTCAAAGCCCCCTTCGATGAAAGAAATCGATAGTTTAGGAGAGTAGAAACATGAATCTCAACTCTCTCTTGGAAGAGGATGGACAATTGTTACCCGTTAAACTCTAAGAAGGGTGATTCTAATACAGGAAGACTGCCCTAAGTCTGTAGCAAGATCGGTTAAAGGCAGAGGACCAGTTTATAATGACATCACTCGTAGCGTTTTTATGTAAATAGCTGTTCACTGTGTAGCTTATTCAAAAGAGTTATATATATATATATATATATATATATATATATATATATATATATATATATATATATATATATATATATATATATATATATATATATATATATTTTATGATTTGTTTTGTTTTGATTTATTTTGTTGAGTTTTGTTTGGGTTTTAACCATTCATTAATTATTTTGTTATTTGTATTTTTTCTTGTTTGACCGTTAGTTGACCCATTTATTAATTATTACCTTCCCCTCATTTATTTTTTACTACCATTTAACAATTTTTTTTTTTAAAGTTTGTCGATATTTTTTTTTTTTTGGTGAGACTTGTTACAATTATAATTTCACCAACGTGATCTATTAAAATACTTTACTTTTTTTTTTAACTGTATATAAAAATTGTTTTGATATGATCAATTACTTAAAATTTGTTTTGAACATGTTAAAGGGGTTGCGCGACGCATAATTATCAAAAATATAAAATATATTTTATTGCTATAAAAATAGTTAATTATTTTTTTAATAAAATGACATCAAAATTATAGTTATATGTTAGGTATAGCTAATTATGTTTTGCGAATCAATATTAAGGTTGGTAAAAATTACTTGAATTGAATTAATTTTTCTCAGTGATGACTTTTTTCATGTTTGATGACATTTAAATTGATATAAGTTCATATCTATGTGAAGAAACTGCACCAAAGTTATATATATATATATATATATATATATATATATATATATACATATATATATATATATATATATATATATATATATATATGTAAATACAAGTAAAAATATAAATTACAAAAATATGAAAGAATGAAAGATACATGCCAAAGTGTCCCCCTCTCTTCGTCAAGGAGGCCGAGAAGAACAACAAAGGCTAGCAGGCGTTTCTGATGGCTAAGCGTAAAATGTATCCGAAACTTAGCCAGACTTCCGAACCCTGCTAAAGCAACAAACCAAATGAAAAGCAAAATCGAACTGCGAAATCAGACAACAATCAAAAAGGAAACACCCCACAAGAGAAGACAAAAGTTGCCAAAAAGCAAAATAAAAAAAAATGCAAAAAATTCGATAGTTTCAACCTATAGTGTAACAACTATTGAATGAATATCATTCCCGAAATAGTAATTTAAATATTTTAAAATCGGAACGTAACTTGACGTAAATAATAAGACATAGATAAAAAATATCTAATATTTCTTATTGTGAAAATACGAGTATGTTCAGCAAATATATTTTATAACAGCATTATGGCATATGAAAGGGATAACATATGGTAATCTTAAAGTGTCGAATATCACAAAATATTATTTATAGTCATTTACATATGTATGCGTATTCTTTTTAGAAGTTATATGCACACATATAATATTAGTATACATGTGCTTGTGGAATGTTTCTACACACATTAAATTACGGATTTAAATGAAATTATAAAAAGTAATAATAATTATTTTTTTATCATTATATAATAAACACATTACTAACATATATAAATAAAAATTGATAAATAAAGTCATATTAAACTATATTACTACTATAATTTATTATAATAAGAACTTCATCTCTGGAAGATGAACCTAACAAAATAAATATTTTCCAATCAGAGTAAAAAGTGTCTTTACCACAATACCAAATCAAAATTATATTAACTATACATTAGTAAACGAGTATTACTTGTATAGTAATAAAAAATCAGAAAACTAGAAATAAACTACACAATTTTTCCAAGAATATATTATTAGAAAATAAATATAACAAAGTAAATCTCGTGAAAAAAGTTTTTGTGTCAATTAAAGATAATTCAACGAATTAGGAAAATATCACTAATGGGCATAAAATTAGTTGGATTGAATCACAAAGCAATTCTTAAAAGGAGAAAGAGAACCGATTGTTATTATAAATCAAAACGTGTGTTGGGATGTTAGCCGTAGGGGAGTAATGCATTAGCAAGAAAAATGAAATAATGATTGTTAATTGTCCTTCCCATTTATTTCTCCATTAATAATGGAGCTAAAATTGTAATTGCCGAATAAAATATGTTCTCATAAATTACGAAAGAGATGCGTTTATTCATATAAAAATATTTTATAAATTTACCAAATTATGCATCAAGTTTTGTATTGGATGATTTTTCTGGAATTTGTCTTGAGGATGAGCCAAAATCCGATCTTAACCACAGCTGGAAGTCATTTTTGTTTTAAATTGCGAGTTGGTTTGAAGAATTGCCAAATTGTAATTGAATTATCATTTTTCCAGAATAATACACTTGATATTTTTACTATGTATCTGTTAAGTTCAGATAGTAAAATATAGTTATTGAATTTTTTTAATATAGAAAAGGGATTTTATTGCATATGGCAAGTGCTTTTAGCTCGATAACAAGTTGTACTTAATAATTTTTTGTAATATTCGCTGTTCAGATATTATGCATAGTATTATCTTTGAGAACATAATACATTCCTACTTTGATAAGTATGTTTTCTATTTTATTTGATTTTGAAAATAATAGCCATCTAAAATTTGACTTAACCTTGTTGAGAACTTACAATTTATTGCAATTAGAACTTTCTGCGTATGCTTGCTGTTTATATAAAGGTATGGAGAATATATTTGCTTTTTAATAAACTCAAAAAGGTAACTTAATTTGTTCACATGGGATCCTTAACAGAAAAGTAGCACTGGCTGCGCGGTTGTTCTTAAAAATATTAAAGTGCAGAAATGGGATTTCACTTTGGATGGCAGAAAAAAAAATTATGAATGTTTGTGGTAGGATAACTTGTCTTACAATAAGAGGCGTGCACTATCTGACGGAGGTATCGTTCACAATCCTTCCTTAAAGCATGCCGATTCGGTGAAAGACCATTAAGGTGTCAAAATACTGAAATGAGCAACATGAGATGAACTGTAGAAACAATTAGTGAAACGTTTCCTATCTGAGCAGGTGTAATTACCTATTATGGCGCAAACGGCATACCTCAGAGCACACGTGTTTTAAAAACTCTGCCCCATACCATAGTTGAAATGTGTTCCAAGCCCACCACGAAATCTCTATACTCTATGGTACACATTTTGTTCCAGCTCGTACGTAAAATAGGTGTACGTACACACTTGAAAAAAAATTTCAATTGTAATTTTAAAAATTTAGTGTTTTCATGTATGACAACACTTAGTTATTCATGAAAATTCATAAAAATATATAAGCAAACTAAAATTCTAAGTAGATAATTGGTATATTTTATTAGCTAATTAACTTGTTTTTTTTAAAAAACGATTTTGTAAGTTGTAATTGATGTAGAAGCATAATTTTTATCGGAAATTACTCGTAGTCGTAGTATAATTCTTAATGTTGTGAGCCTCTAAAATATTTGTAGCATGTAATTTTTTTTTTAATTTACATCGAAAGTCCAAAAAATTTTCTTTTAAATTTCCAAATTAAAAATTCTATTAAACATGAATTTTTTAAAGAATCATTATGATTGAGGTTCATAATATCCCATAACTAATATAAAGCTCAATGGGATGATAATATTCCCAAAATGTTTAAGGATACTTAAGTTATCAAGTTTGGAATGAAGCGGACGTATGGTAAAAATACATTTCTTCTGAAATTAAGTTGAAAGTTTACAACACATATTTACATGTCAAACAGGACCCTCGAATTACACTCTGTAAATAACAAAGTTTTTGAAATATTTATACGATTTTTGCATCATTGGAAAGATAACGAATAGCAAAAAAATTGTAATTTTTTTGTTGATTCTCGCTTTTCTTAGTGTGCATGTATATCTTGAAATATTCTTACATTACCATTGAACAACTCTGTGTAAAACTGGCTTATCAAGAAATTCAGCACTTGTTTTTTTTATTGTTACTATCTAATACCGTCTCCTCAGAGAAATGACCCAATATTCGTGAACATAAAAAGCGGATGATCATACGAAATCTCCTCTGCAAATGTCTTCAATATGTTACCAGGGTATAAAATAGGTTTCGCTGACATTTGAAGTATCGATTTAGAAAATTGGGCAGGAAAGGCTGTTCCGTGAGTGGGAAATTTTCAGAAATACGACGAAAGATTGGTTACACTTTCAAACTTTGATGTTGAGTAACATTTCATTTTATTTATTTATTGATAAGCAAAATTGACTTCGATTTTTAACTCAACACAAAAAGTTACGTACTCCGAATAAATGTTGGCCCTTCTTAAGAGAAAAGGATATGTTTAAATTTATGCAAAGCGAATTCCATAATACATTATTTTTTTTAATTATTTAAAATACATATGTTAATCAATTAAATATGATAAATATATTATTTTTATACACATTTCAAAACATATTTTCTTTTTATATATTGAATTAAGAACAATTACAAATAAATCGTTATTATCATCTTATGAAGCGTTAATATCATAATATATAATATCTTTATATATATATATATATATATATATATATATATATATATATATATATATATATATATATATATATATATATATATATATATATATATATATATATATATATATATATATATATATATATATATATATATATATATAATCGTGAAGTACAGCATGATTATAATGTGCAATATCCTTTTTTTTATTGTAACCTATAAGTTTGGGTTGGGGGGGGGGGGAAACATTTGTCCCACAGAGCTTAAGACGCGTTTAACCATGGAAGGAGGGGGGAGAAATTACTGTTGTGACAAAATTACGAGGCTTCGGACAGATAATATTTGACTACAGATTTGTATATATCGTCTTCCTTTAAGCTTTTCTGTATTTCCGCCTTTTAATGCACATACCGGAAATTTGCTAATATCCGTGCATAGTGAAAGGATTGTTAACTATTCATCCGTCTAACAGTAACACGCCAACTATTGTAAGGCAAGTTGTCCCTCCACAAAACTCTGAGAACTCTTTGTCCTGTCACCCAAAGCGAGATTCCCTTCCAGCCCCCCATTTAAGAATTATCCCACAGCCACTGCAACTTTTCTGTTATTGAGCCCTCGTGAAAAGGTTAATGAAATAAAACTAAAAACATATTGTTGTGTTTTGTCAATTCAATGTTCAATTTTAAAACTAAAAATTCATTATTTATGTGAGATTTTAGCACTGTATTTAAATAAACTTTAAGTGCACTCACTACACATAAGAAGCAGATGAAATTATTTTCACTTACAAAAAAGGAAAAAAAAATATAATCAGCAATTCGAAAAGTTATTTGTATTTACATTTATTATTGAATAAAGTGATTTTTTCAGCTATTCTATATTTCAATCTAAAACATAAAAAGTAAATAAATGTTTAAAAAAAAGTTACTTTGAATATAGTATTATTTATACGAAGTTCTAGCCTCGATTTACAGTACAGTACAGAAAGCTTTTCTCAGAAATGCAATTGATGTTTAATTATAAAGATTTAACTATTAATATATTAATTTCCTCAAATACCCTATCATTGATTTATAAATATAAAGCGCTGTCCACAGCATTTATATTTTATTCTTAAAACGTACTTTTTCCCACCTGCTGTCGGGCGCATTTAGGAGTTTTTATATACCGTCATTTGCATAATAAATCTGCAAGCTGTTGACAGAGCAGTGAGAAAAAAAAGGAATATGTGTATAATTTTCATTTTTTATCTGTTTACTTAATCTTTGGAATTGTGAAAAAAAAACTTCTTAAAGCATTTTTTTTATTCCTTAAAATGTCGGGGAGATGTATTTTTTTGTAAGTGATATGTAATCATATATTTAAATCGCCAACTTTAATACACGCTTGAGAGGTTACTTCCATCTAATTTAGCATTAAAAAAATTATCATTTATGGTAATAAGATTAAAAATCGAAATAGGTAGATTAAACAATAAAAAAGGAATGATAGAAATTTATTTAAAAAAACACCTTAGAAGGTTTAAGAAATGTGTATTGTTCGAAGGATTATGTGCTATTCTGTTCGACCTGAGAAAATTTAAGGGAACGAAATAAAGGGAGTCCGGAAAATCAGTTTATTTTTATTATTGTAGTTTTGAAACGTCCTAAAACTTTTATTTTTTTCGCATTTTATATTTTGTTTTCTATGGTACAAAGAAATATTTTTTTAAATATATTTATTCAACTAAAAGTGGCATAACTAACCATAGTGATACGTGTGTGTATTTCAGAACTATTTTTTTTATATAAACTCGATGTATTTTTCCTGGGAACCTACTATTGTTAAATCTTTCAAACTTTTACAGAACCTTTATAACATATGTGAATTCACTTTAAAGATTGATGTTTGTAACCTCATTCTTTTGAAAATTAATGCCCAATGAAGTTAATTAATATATAAATAAAATTATTAATATTTAAATATATTGTTTGTGAAATCGACCTAATATATGATATTTATACATATAAATCAACATCTTAGGATATCACAATGTAAATAAACAAGTATTTGGCATATATGTAAAAGTTTAATGCTACTAATTAGGGTAATGAATCCGTGCTTTTAAAATATTTGAATTTAAAACGTCCAATAGTAATTTAAGTAAGATTAATTTTATTAAATGTAATTTTACAGCTTTCAAACATTTTGATGGCACAACTTGTAGCATTATTTCTTTAATAATACATTATGTTGAAATTTTAAGAATACGTACCATGCTCTGATCATACAATTCAATATCACTATTACTTAGCGATAATTGTATTGTTTATTGTCAAGGTCTCTATTGGAAATCATTTCTTTTAATTTCAATTTTTTTTGGTAGGAGATTGAGAAGTGAGAGAAAGTTGTGCAAATTGTAAAAAATTTATCACTGAAAGACAGTTTATTAAACACATTGATATAAAAAATACCTTTTTTAACTATTTTTTATTAGAAATAACATACAAAAGATCTTTCAATACTTTTGATTTTGCAAATGCCTTAACATAAAGTATTTCTGACAAAAAAGTTGATGAATGAATAAATATATTCGTTGCTTTATTTCTATTAGTAACTCACTAAAAATTATTTATAATATTTAAAAGCTTAATGGTACCTACAGTATTATTGTCGATCAAAACTTCCATTATTAGTGAAAGGAAATCGTTTCTTTACTTTTTTCATGTACAATACATTCATTGTGTTACGAAAAAAAAATTATGGAACAGATGTAGTATAGGACATTTGGCGCGTTTTTGTTTTTGGCGACGAAAAATTGCCGATAAACAGCGCTATTACGCCATAGGGTTGCCAGATTGAAAGTCGGCACAAGAATCGAAAAGTACCAACAATATCAGGTGGGGTTGCCATACTATAAATTTATCGCCCCTATAAAACACGCCAAGAAAAACCTCGCGCGCCAAAGGTCCTATACTACATCTGTACCAAAATTATTTCCCTTCATTAAAAAAAATAATTACTGTTTGAACGATAATATAAAAAAATGGGATGCATGACCATTACGTGTAATTACAATTGCTGAAATAACGTGGGTGTCAATGAGTTAAAGTTGTTTTCGCTGTTTGGAAGTCGAAATATTTTTTCCTACGCGTGCACTTTGATATTTTACCGACATTTTAATTCATTGTAAAGAGACAAGGATAGTGGAGACTATATATAAAAGGTGTGCTGGTACTCGCTCTTGCTGATGGAGGGCGGGGAAAAGGATTCGTTTGACGTCATAGTGACGCCTTCCTCCGCCTTCAACTGTCTGTGGGCGTGTCTAATGCTCTCTACAGTCGTTTTAAGAGTAATTGTCGCTATTGTCAAGGAGTACTTAATTTAACAAGAATTCTTGTTTTTAACTAATCATGAATTTATTTAAAAGAAAACAGTTAAAATTTGCTTCAAAAAACAATTTGAATTGATTTCCAAAGTCGTTTCGTTATTAAAATATTCAGAAACCATTTGAACCAATGGTTCTTGACGTGCTGCCATCTATTTGTTTTTTTGTGAACTATTTAAAAGTGATAATCGTTAATTTTATTTAGAATTCGCTAAATTTTAAGAGTTTAAATTATATTTTAAGGATTGTATTTAGTATGGAAAAAGTGCAAAAAAGTTGCTTAATAAATTAAGCGTATTAAAATAATATTAGCTGCTACGAGAGCATGTCCATGAATTTTGAAAAAGTAAAATGAGGTTAGGAACCATCAGGTCAATGCATTTGTATTGGACATATTAAATGAGTTACAATTTCAATCAAGTAAAATACGGGGACATAACTAAACAAGGACGGATTAGCAGTGAAGCTACCTGAACACAATTATTTACAGATATTTACATTATTTTGCTAATTAAAAATTAAATCACCAGTCGTTACCCACGGGGATCGAACCTAAGTAGCAATGCTTGAAACATACAGCCAATGAGAATGATCAAAAACTCATAGTAAGACGGAGCTAAAATGACGTCAAAAGAATTCTTTCCTTGCCCCTTTCAAAAAGCGAAACACGAGCACACCTTATATATATATATATGGTCTTCACTATCCTTGGTAAAGAGATGGTTTTAACTTATAACTAGAAAGAGAATTTAAAAATATTGTAAGATGGGGTATTTTTATAAGTTTAAAAACTGGATGCATTGATGAAAAAACTGGAGACTTATGAGCGTAATATCACGTCCATGAGCATTAGAGGGTTAATACCTATATATTTACATCGTTATTTTTTTTAATTGTTATAAATTTGAATAACGTTTGATATTTTTTGATAAATGGTAGATATTAAATAATTTTTTGTGAGAGGTGTATCAAGTCATTTATTAAATTTATAGGTTCAAGAAACTCTGTTGTGGAAACGGCTGCTTTATTTCAAAATAAAAATGAAACGAAGAAAAAAAAATTTCTTATGAATTTCCAAAATTAAATTTATATCAATTCGGAAAGATACTACTTTCAAATCTAATGACAAACATCGCAAGAACCCCCACCCCCCTAAACTGTCGCTTCAAATAAAGATTAAACGGATCATTTTCATCCTTACTGATTAAATTAAAGTCTCAGTCTCCGATCTTAAAATGTTTTTCCACTCTAAAACCCTGAAATTGAGTTATTGCCCCGCAGTTTCGAAGGGACAGTGAAGAAAAAACCCTTAAAACTGCCCGAGCATCGACGATATTTACTGCTGATGTAACTCCAGCGACGGGCGCAAATAGTTGCACAGATCAACATCAGTTGAGCAGTTTAAAATCCGACAGGGCGGGACAGATACTTAGAGAAAAAAGTTTCCCCTGAAAGGCCATAAAGAGTCTTCATCAGCATATTCGTAGCTCCCGATGGTGATTCTATCTACCGTATCTAATGACAACGATCAATATTTACGTCGTGATTTTCATCCGATGTATCTTTTTTTTTTTTTTTTTTTTGCTCTTCTTTGGCGTTGGAAAATTACAAAATGCTTTTCCTCCGTCGGGAGATTTGGGAGAGATCAGTTTGCACGGGCATCGGAGGTAACTCATCGGAACGGAAGAATTTGTTTCAATAAATGGAAGGTGTTTTGTTCCTGTAATTTTTTATTTATTTTTATTTTTGCGAGTCGCTTTCTGGAATGGGTGTTTATTTTGTGCATTAATTGAAATGAAATTGATGATTTCGAATATGTTTTGGTGCCTTTAAGCAATTAATTAGTGTGTGTGTGTGTAGTAAAGTATATTTTTAAATTTATGTTTACAAAAAATAAAATATATCTTTGTTAAGCGCAAGCGATTTTCACAAATCTAAAGTTGTTTTCAATGCATTGAAGTTTATTTAATTCTGTCCATACATTTTAAAATTACGTTTAATTAATCGTGAAGAGATAACTTGTACGTTATACCTAGATCAAACTTTTTAAATTACAAGAATATTGTAAAATGTAGTATTTTATAAATTTAAAAATCGGTTGCAATACTAAAATAACTAAACTGGATTTCATTGGACGTACTTTCCCTTCCATAAACATCAGAGGGTTGAATATTGGTCAGAGTGTTAAGTATTGAATAAATTACCAACTTTGTCAAACCGTGAACCTTTGAAAACTTCTAGAATTTGCTAAACCATATCTAAATAAATAGTTTGTAAATTTATAATTGCATGTTGCATGCATTTGTATTTTAAATAAAATGTAACTTCTAGAGCTAATGTGAATATTAATAAACTACAATCATACAATTTTCTTTAAAATATGACTTAATTGTTTTAAAAAAAAATACCTAAGAAATATTATCATGTATAAATTTTCTATGATCATCCAAATATAAGAACAGCTAAAGGATATAGGATATATATATAGCTATAGGATATTAGAAACTCTTATAAAAATATAGAAATATCTATCACAGGTTTTCTTGAGTTTTTTTCTAGCGTAGAAAATTTTAGTTGCATCACTATAAGATCTAATAGAATTTAAAGCTTAGTAAAACTTTTTAAGTTTTTGCAGTAAAAATAAATAAATAATAAAATTCAAACTTTGCAAATATTTTTTTTAATTTATATATCTTCAAAACATCTAAGCTATTTTTCATAAAGCACAGTTTAAGTTATATGTCTAGTTAAACTAGAAGTATTTTTAATAAAGGTTTAGACAAATGACGGAAAGTACTAAATTTTTTCATTAGATTCCCATTTTATCAAAACTATAGTTTTTGTCTTTAGGTACATATAAAAATATACAATTAAAGTTAAACAATCAAGTGATCTTTATGTTTTCCTTAAATTATGTGGAGCATATTAATCCATAAATTCACGGTTTCAAGTATTGGTTATTTTTTAAAAATAATTTATCTAAATACATATATTTTTCTTTTAAAAAACATCAAAATTCTAACAGCTTTTATTGCATAAACATGTTTCAAACTATATTATGTTTACAATCATGGGTTATGAGTTAATTTTTGTAACTATATGTAATTCTTATTTTTGCAATATTTTAAGGTAAATTAATGGAGTAGTTTTACAGAAAAATGTACATAAGAAAAAAAATCAGAAAATGTGGATTTAATGAAAAGTATCGTTTACTTAATGCATACCACATAGCCTAGAAAAATATTTAAAATAATTCTAGTTTATCTAGAACAAACTTTTAAACATTAGTGTATGCAGATGAGTTTAGAGTTTTATATAATATATCATTTTAATAATTGATTAAAAAAAATTCGAACACCTACTCCCTTAAACAAACTTCTTTTTTAAAATGCTATTTTAAAAGTTTCAAATCCCATTCAGACAAATTCCCCAATAAACAAATCCCATTTAAAAAAAATATGCACAAACAAAAACGCTTTGTTTATTTTGCATTTACCTAAATAAATCCATATCTAACCAGCAAAAAATAACTCCCGACTCAAACAAGCAAACTCCAACACCGCTCACGACAACAGCGGCCTCGAATTACACTTCAAGTTGCTCAATCCGAAAATTGCATCTAACATTCAATCTCTTTATACATATAAAAACCGGAGAGAACGGGGCATATCTTATCGCATCTGTGGTGAAACCAATGCCTTTCCATTTGCCGACCGACATTTCTCCTGAGACGTAGAAAAAGGGGGGAATTCCTTTATGCAAGGGCTCGGGGAACCTCTTTTTAAACAGGTAACCTCAAGCTCTTCCTGAAAAAAGGAATAAAACTTCTGGCCTACATCCTTCCACATCTCCCCTTACGCTAGGAAGGATGGCGATATATTTCTGAGGGATGAATGTTACTCGTCACTCGAGTCACATGCCGAAGCTGTCGCTGATTGGCCGAAGGGTAAAGGGGGACAAATCCCACATTAGGCGGGCCCATGCATGTATTGATCGGGGCTCCCCGATCGAAATATTATAGAGAAACCGCATTTGGCGGCAACAGCACCGCTTCCAAGCGCGCCAAAAAGCTCGTCTCTATCAATGTTGACATTTGTTGGGGAGCACTTCTTGGAATAATCTTTTGCTGGATGTGGGAAAGGGGTTGATTTCCCGCGAGATGTGCTCGATTTCAGTTTCCGGTTTCGCTGGTTCGGAGATGCCCATCCATCATGAATGCTTCAATATGCAATATGAGGGTTTTCAGTGAAGGGGTATTTTTGGGGCTGGCTTTGTTTGCTGATAGGGATGGTGGGCAACAAAATGTCAATAAAGTATTTTGTATGGAAGTTTTAGTATCTAGCTACTTTTACTTACTATGATTACTTGGACAACACGTTTAGGGAATATTTTAATTTTCTAGTTTTTATTCCCTTTTTAGAGGACTCTGTCTTATTCTACTCTAACACTCCGTCCATCCCCGAATATTGCTATGCAAAATAAAGCTTTTTTCTCTCTCTGAATGAGAAGTTCATTAATTTATTGTTACTTGCATGAGCCGGGCATTAGCTGCAAAATCAAGTATAATTTTCTTTAAAAAAAATTTAATTAAGAAAAAACGTTATTAAGTAGTTTAAGTGTTATATAAGGTAATATAAGTTTTTACATAAGTTTATATGCCATTTTTAAAGAGAACATCTTATTGTTCCCGACTAGGGGCAAATATTTTAAATTTATAAAACTTACTCTACGGTAAAAAAAAAGTAAAATTCTTTGCACTTTGAATTTGTTACAGCTATGCTCATAAAATACGCTAGTAGGTATAGGAACAGTAGACCAAGAGACCAAAAAAATTACCACTACAGATAAAGAATCTTGATAAGGTGTATAAAAACACACACAAATGTCGTTGTTACTGACTTCAAAGAACATTCATACCAAACTTAAATTTAATCGAACAAAGCGCTTGGTCGTGACTGTCAAACAAACAAACAGACCTCATTCTGATCGGTCGAGTTAAAATAGTGCCTCGCAAATGTTCGGTCAATTAAGAAGAATAAAAAAAAATTAAATATTAGAAATTAAATTTATTTCTGTGAAAACATATATTTTAAATGTTGTTAAATTCTTTTGATCCCCACAAATATATATATTTTTTAATATTTTTTTTTTACATTAACGTTAAATTAAAGCAGGGTATCTATATTATTGATAATTTTCAACACATACTTTTATTATTATTTATCAATAAATATATTGGTAAGGTGGCAAAATTTAGCTGATGGGGTAATTTTTAAAAAAAAAAAATTTAAATTCTATATTATTAAACTTATGTTTTAAATTAGTACATATTTACTTCGATTATTGGAGTACATTTTAGCAAGCAATTACATTAAGGGGTGATTTAATTCAAGTCTACCAGACGAATTGTTTGAGTATAAAAAACAAATACGATAGTTTAATGCATGAGAACTACTATATAACAACTAAAAAAGTATATTTATTTACTAATATATAACAAATATTTTAATGCATTCCAATGACAAAATTGGAATTTTTTTTAAAAAAATTATTTAGCTTTTTTATTTAATGTTTTACAAAGTGAAGAAAGTGGGTTTTAGAATTTATATTGCTTAACAATAAGAAATTCGTAAAAATTTAACGATAATCGGCAAAAGTGCAGTTATTCTACAATAATATGAATTTAAAAGTTTATAAATGACAAGAGTTAAGTGTAATATATTTAACACTGTTTATATATTAATATAACAAAATGATCAAAATTGGTATTTTAAAATAAAATTTTAACAAAAAAACATATTTCGAGAAACAAATCACCGGCGTTTTTCCTTGTTCTATTAAAATTTAAACATAATGTTTTAAATTAAAAATACTTTATAGACGTTAAAAATAACGTATAAATGTTTCAAGTGATAAAAATGTTCCGAGGAACAGATTAAAAATAACAGAAATACATCATAGATTTCTGAATAAAAACAACAACAAAAATATTATTAAGTGTTGTATTTCGAAGGAAATAAATAATAAATTAGTATATTTTTCAAAATGGCGAAATGCGGATAACAGTTTGGCTTTTAGGAATATAAACAGTCCATTAATAATCAAATGTATTGCGTTTCTGAGATGTGCAAGTTGTTATTTATTCTATTTCATTTAAGTTATAATTTGACTCAAGAGTTTATTATAATAATGATTTTTATATAAATGTTCATAATTACCATTGGTGGTAAAGTTACCTTATAGAAGCATATTCATTGTTTGTATTAGTTTGTTTTCTTACTGTTTGTTATTTTTATAGAATAATTTAAAATACAAATAAATATGTCTAGAAAAATATTTAAATATTTATTAAAAAGTTGAAATATATATTTTGTTTTTCGAATTTTAATATATTTGCATTCATAATATTTAAAATATATTACTCGTATAAAATAATTAAGTTGTTGAAGCCCTTAGATTTTAATTAATTAATAAGAAATCAAAAAATTAATTTAAATCATCAAAAATTTGAGCAATATTATTTATTTAGCTTTACAGTTCAATAATTATGCAGTTATATTTTTATACTATAGTAAACATATATCTAATAGAAAACACATATCTAAGTTATACATAATTGTATAAATATATTATTAACGATTTTGATAATTGTCATATTTTTTTAAAGAAATTTAGGTATATAAAATGATTGTTCTTCTATGTCTAAAGGTAAAAAATATATATTTAAAAAAAAATCCTAGAAATAAGTGTAAAACACAAATACATTAATTTTTTTGTTAAATTACAATTGTATAAATATAAAAAACTAACTTCAATAACATTAATCATTTTACAATATCTACAACTAAATCTAAATAATCATTTACAAATCCTTTTATTCCCATGTGAACAATTTCAAATAAAAAAAACTTTTTATCTTAATAAAGAGCTTTACTAATGGCATTTCATATTGATTTAAAACTTTTATTCAAATTCTGCGATAATGGGTTTTTATGGTCTAAATATACAGACATATCATTAGAGGATATATTGGCGAATATCTGGCTTGTATTTGGCGCCACTTTTTTCTCGCTTCTCCGAATTGTAACCATGCTGTCGAATTTAAAGACTGGCGGTTTTCTAACTTGCGACTTCTTGCTTTACGACGATTTCCTGCGAAATGTTCTGGGAGCTCAAACCTGTACTGAGCTTAGGAGTCAGCTCTCATGAATATTTGATGAGAGCTGAGCGATATTATTCGGATATCGGATCAATCAATAATGTTTCCGAATCCTTTGAGATATCATTAAACTTGGCGCTCTTTGCGCCACTCTGCAATAAATTGTTTGATCATGTAAAAAGTTTCATTTGGTGAATATTCAATTATAATGAACAAATTCCGTGGTAATATCAATTACTAAACATTGC
Source organism: Troglohyphantes excavatus (assembly GCA_963932185.1). Taxonomy (NCBI): domain Eukaryota; kingdom Metazoa; phylum Arthropoda; class Arachnida; order Araneae; family Linyphiidae; genus Troglohyphantes; species Troglohyphantes excavatus. The sequence continues at coordinate 32,586,098 of OZ010675.1, forward strand.
GGAGTTTCCTTAAACATTGAACTTAGTGCATTTTGTCTCCGACAGTTTTCCAAATCCTAAATTTAATTTTAAGATTTTTTAAATATCGCAAGATTCAATGACAATTTTTTTTTTTTAAAAAGCATAATGATGTGCATTAGTGGTTTAAAAGGAAGATTTGTATGTAACGTAAAGTATACTTTGAGTAAAGTCTAGAAATTTGATTTTTTATATCGTTTTGTAAAAATTTATATGCTTTGTGGTGGCTACATAATTATAACGTTTGTTATAAACTTTAATATATCTATAATTTGTTCAAAATATTTGGAAACAAATAATTTAAATATAACACCATTATAAAAAAAACTCGAACTAAAATTAAAAATAATATTTTAACTTCATTTATTAATATCAAATTCATAATTAAATTCCAATTGTTCAGTAACGCAATGAAATATCTTATTGAATTTCCAAACCATTTGAATTAATAAAATCTTTTTCATATATAAAACACAAATTAAAAATATATTACGTTAAGCGTTGAAAAATATGTGTACAAGATCAAACAAAGGCAATGCTTAACTGAAGTGCTGTATTCGTTATTAAAAACAAATATTACGAATATAGTACTTAAGTTTTTAATAAAATACTTAATGTAAATACAAAAACAATTAAAGGATTATTTCTACTCATTATTGTGTATTTTGTATTTACTTTTTTTTAACTTAATACGTTTTAATTTTGTGTATGTGTGAGTTTCAGTGTTAAAAAAAATATTAAAAATACACACCACTGAAAATTGCCTAATAATTACTTTAAATCTAGAACCATTTACAGTAAACAACATTTTCAGTAAATAATTAATTGCTGTAGGATATTACTGTATTAGTTAATTTCCTACAATAAATTTTCTTATGTAACCTATTCGTGATAAAAATATAATATTAATTAGAGTAAATATTTAAATTATCTTGCCATAATAAACTTTTTTTTTTGTTATTCTATATAAATTGAAGTAAAGTGTGTTTTTTACTGTTTTACTTACAATTAAAAAAGTCTAAATATACATTACCCTATTTTAAAATTCTTGTTTTGGTTTTAGTTTAGAACTTAAAAGCGACAAAAAAAACAGTTACTTTAAAACTTACTACATTACCAATGATCCGCCTTTATCTCTACATTTCGTTACACGACAATTTATTATCACATTAAACAACTTCCAATTCCTACAATCAGTTAACAACAAAAAAAAACCAAATTAAATTTAGAGCAAACAACTAACTCCAGTCTCATTGCGTATATTTATATTTGTCCCAAGTTTGTGTGCTAAAGAATTCCCCCCTTTTCCACTCCAACAACCCCGAAGAACAAAAACCCAAAGCTCATTTTCTTACAGTTTTCTTTTCACCCAAAGAATGTGACCATTGAACGCATCGGCAAAAAAAAAGACTTCAAACCTTCAGACACTAACGACGCAGCATCGTTTCGCAATCGTTATATTGAGGTTGAAATTCCATCCCATTTGTTCTCTGCTTCCAGGGGAAGGGAAAAAAGGGGCCATAAATATCTAAGATCGCGTTTAACTAACTTCCGAATCTCATTGGGAGGACAATGGTCGTAAATTGCGCCTTTAAAGAACGCTTTTGCCCAACAATAGGGGATAGGGACACAAAAGAAAATTAAGAATTTACCGTTTATGACATATTTGATGAAAAGGATGGGTGGTATTTCCATCTTTTGTATTTTGAGGTTATGTTCTTGTTATTTATTGTTTGGGTTTTAATCAAACATGGATTGGTAATTGGAATGCACTTCGGTAGAATTAGATAAAGTGGATTGTAGATTACATTACTTGACAATGTCATTGATTAACAAATCAAATTAAACATTGTCAAGTAATATAATAATGTATGCAAATGATTAATAGAGAAAGTGGAACTATTTAATGTGTTTACATTCTTAACTGATTATAACTAATATACTTTATACTACAAGTTAGATCGTGAGGTATGTATAAATATAATGCGTTTGGATAAATTTTTTATTGTAAAATAAAATGCTTTATCATTTAAAAAAATAATAATTTGTTGACTAATTTATAATAAAAGTAATAACATCAAAATCTAATGTGTTACTATCTAATACATCTTATATTTAGTACAATGTAAATATAAATAGCGTTCTAAATAATGATATTTTAAGAAAAATAAGTTCTCTATACAAATGCGATTACAGTAAAATAACGTTTTCGTTAAATAGGTTATTGTATCTTATGCATATAAAAAATGTTTATATTCCAAATCCTGTTTTATTCAATTGAATGTTATGCTCTTTAAATCTTCTTGTTCTGATATCCCTATTTTAAATCTTTGCCTTTATATAAGAGTAGTCATAGATTCCCAAAAAAAATATACTATTTTTCAAAATGAGAATGCAGGAAAGCCAGAAATGCGTTTTATTTTATGGATTATTTTTTCTACCTTCTCTGAAAAAGGAGTAAAGTGGTCGGTAACGCTTAGCCCTGTTTCCAGTTCTTATAGTTATATAGTTCTAGCTCAGTGTTCATTGTAGACCGGTCACTGAACTCTAACTGTAACTGCTGGAAGGCTCAAACTTTGTTTCCTCTACGGGCGCGTTGAAACCAATTGAAAGCTGCCATACGGTGCCCCAACATTTTAAAAAAAATGATTTAGTGGTGTTTTTTATTACCAAAGCATTGTAGAAGTATTAAATATATATAAATATTATATTTTCTTCTTATAGAATTAATTTTTATATTGCCAAACAGATAGTTTTTGCTCTTGCTTTTTAACTACTTCTACTTTGACTTGCAAATGACTTCCTATTTTAATAGCAGATTACATTTAAAATAGGTTTAAAAAAAAAATTACCCAAAAATAATATATATCGGCGTATTTTAACATGAAAAATATACGAAATATTGCGGTATCAAGAAAAGTGTGCCCCATCATGGCGGCCTCCATATCGGCTTCAAGTCAACAAAATGTCTTGCCCTATCCAGAAGTTACAGTTAGAGATCAGTGGCTTGGCAGCGGTTGCAATTTAATATTGGTCACCGGCGGCCTGGTTGGTTCGGTAGAGGTGGTCTTTTGAGCTTGACAAAACAGTATGAACACTCAACCATCTATTATTTACAGGCGCAATTTATATGTTGTTTTTTGTACCATAACAACATTAACGTAGTGTTCAAAATGTTTACTTAAATCACGTTGTTCAGTCGTCTTTTTACTATGTTGTACAACCAAAGTTAAAATATTATGATTATTTGAGATATAGTATTTTTTTAAATATTTTTTCTCAAAAAATCTATTTCGATTTACATAAATACAATCATATTAGGGCGAAAACAAGTTTCCGTTTAATTCGTCTCTAGTTCGCATGAGTTGTTAAATCTTAAGAACCACGCGACTTAAGATTGAGGACTCGGTTTACATTTCATTTACTTTCAACCTAAGAATCTCAAACAACTTTCCGATTTAACTGTGCTTACCCTTGAAAATTGATGTCAAGTAAGGCTGCAGTGCAAAATTTTATCCCATTAGAGCGCTTTCGAGAGAGTTTAACGAAGCGTTGGGTAAAGAGGATTAAACTCTGGAGGGCAAGGCCTTAATTTCGAAGTTAACGAGAAAATTCGTTTTCTTACTGCAGCAGAAAAAGAAAAGTAAGCATAAATTAGGAATTAAATTAGATGAAAGTTTTCATGTGGATTGAAACGTATATTACCCCGTAAATACTTGCTTTTAAACGAGATATTTGTTAAAAATTCTTCAAAATGCACAACATTTAGTTGAGTAACTTATCACCAAGTATATTTAAATTAAACCTTTGATAAGTGATCCTAAATAAACAGACAGACGGTTATTCGTATTAAGAAAATGTTTAGAAAATTAAAAGTTAATATCATATTTATTATTTACTGAGTAATTTAATGTTTGATGTGTCATATAATAGAAAATATTTAATTTAATATTAATTTATTTATTTTATAACTATTTCTATAATTTGTTTAATAATTATTTTAATATGGAACACATGATGCATGGACTTTTGTATTTTCTTTCAATTTCTAAGTAAAATAAATACATTTAAAACATATCATACAAGTGACATTAAATGCAGTTTCTGAAGGACTAAACATAAATATTAAAAACAAAATCAAAGTCATTTTGTATTCTTGATTGACTTTTATGAAACATTTTAAAATTATCAAAACCTAGTAAGTTATAAGGATCTATATAACTTTATTTTAATAACTTATTATAGGAGGCTTAAAAGTTTTGTAAATAAATACACTTTGTGATACTATCAACTAATCTTTATTTTTAAGCTTCGATTGATATGATTTACATTAGTGTTCACATAGTTTTAAAAAAGGGCAGGGGGATTTGTCAAAAAGGGCACTTTTTGTTAAGTAAAAGGGCACTTTTTGTTATGTAAAAGGGCAAAGTGTACGATTGGGATACCAAGGCAATCCTAAAGACCTACGTTTTTGCGGAAAAATATTTTTTTTTAATTACAGGGCGCAAAGAAGATATTGAAAAAAGGCAGGGCACATTTTTCACTTCTAAAAAGGGCACGGCACTTACAAAAAAAGGGCAGGGCGCGGCGCCCTTTGAAAAACGCATAACAGGAACACTAATTTACATCGAATGTAAACGTATGTATATATGTATGAAATGTTACAAATTAATTCTTCATATTATATTTGTTTTAACTAAATACATACATTAAAATTAACATAAGTTAAATTTATTCTTTTAACTATTTTCCATTATAGATATGTTTATATGCTGGATGTATTAATGTGTTTATATTAATACAGGCTGATCACAAAGTTTTGGGCGATGGTCATTGTCTGTTAACTACACAGAATACACCATTATTTTTCAATATTTTAAATCATTTGTTTAATACAGCGATTCTCAACCTGTGGGGCTTTCATTTCAAACATATTATTTAAATTTTCCCCGCTTTCATTCGCTTCATCTGTTCACCGCCCGCTTGGCAAAATGCCAGATGTGGTTTCTCGCCAACGTTGGCTCGCTTTTACTCTTGTTTTGGCAGTTAGTTAAAAATAATTTAAAAATAGAATCCAAAATACTCAATATATACATTATTGTTGTATACATTTTATTGTAAGTAGGGGGGGCGATGGAAATTATGATAGAAAACTGGGTCGTGAATACTTAAAGATTGAGAAACGCTGGTTTAATACTACTAAAGATAAGCGACTTTTTTAATAACCTGGTTCTCAAATACAACCTATAGCAGTGCTTTTTTCTGTAAGAGCTAACTTGTCATTTTTTGTGCAAATTTTCAAATATTGTATATTTTTTTTGTATTTTTTAATTTTTTATGTACAAAGTCACTAGATGGCAGAAGAGCAGGCTGGTAAAATTATTTTAAATGTTAATGCCTAAAAATACAGTGCACACAATTTCATTGGGAACTGGAGAGTTAAAATATAAGCTGTAAAAAATATAAGCGAAAAAAATATTAGGACACTACAGCTAAATGCGTTACAGCCAAACAATAATCATTGCTTTAAAATTTGTGATCACCCCGTTTATTTAAATTGGATACTACTAAAACCCCTTCATAAGTCAAATGAAATAAACATAAAATACAAATTCAAATTCTGAGTAGTAATAATAATAATACACTATAATCATGTTAATTAGATACAACAACATTTTTATATTAACTTTTGTTTGTCTTGCACCCATTGAATAAAACCTTCCGGTTACATCCAATACCCCGAGAATACCCGAGTCTTTAAAAAACATACCCCTTCAACTAAAACGCGCATTTTTTTTGCCCCATTCAGAATACTGCATTCGCGTGCTCACCCAGCAATCAATCGTATCCAAAATGTAATAGCCGCCTCGGGCAGGTTCCCCCAAATGCAAAACAAGAAAAGCCCCTTTGTCCAATTCTTCCAGACATCAATTGGTATAATCTATGCAATGTTCAATCAACCGCGGAAACAAACTCTTTTCTTGGCCGTCTTACCATTTCCTCGGTGTTCAGTGAAGCGACACCTTTCAAGGGGGTCCTTCCATTTGCTTAGTAATATGGGCTTCCAATTACAGATGTGACATCCAGGGAGAATTTCGTGATGGTTTAAGGTGGCTCCGGGGAAGACGGGGCTTTGAAGATAGTTTCGTGATTTTTGCTTCTTTCCGGGAGTAATGAGAACCTTTAAATGGTTCCTATCACATATTTTACCGATGTAGAGAGAAATATGGAAGGGTATAAATATTCGGAATGTATTCTGTCAGAAGTGTGGGGTTTTGACTATGGGTCGTTGAGAATAATGGTTAAATTGTATTTATTATATTTTTTGATTTTTAAGTTTTGCTCTGTACACATTTATATGTATCCATACTTATGTTAAAATCAACTTACATGTTTAACTACAAAAAATATTTTTTTATGTGTTATTTGTAAAGTCAAATATTATGCTTATCTAAAAATATACAAGTTCTTATCTAAAAAAATATACTATTTTGCTTAAATAAAATTAAAATAAGTATTGCATGCATAAGTATTGTATGCAGGACTGCCCTTAGGGTTGTGCGACGAGTGCCACCGCTCATGGTCCAGCGCTTCTGGAATGGCCCCGCGCTCAGAAAAGGAAAAAAAAGTACAAAATAAGAGAGAATATTACAAATAAAACGATTTTTTCCCTTGATTTTGAGATGAAAAACGTGTTAAAATATGCTACAGGAAAAATCATGGTAATAAGAGAGAACTGACCGGAGAGAACTGACAGTAGGATTCATCTTTTCGATCATACAGAGGCTTTTTGTTTCTTCTGTAGGACAGACGGTACACCGCAAGATATTTTAGAAAGCCCTGAGTTGGGGAGAAAAGCAGTTTGAAAATTTGAACTGTATATATATATATATATATATATATATATATATATGATGGGGGGATGATATGTATATATACTACTAAGTTCCGGCCAGGAACTAAGGCCCGCTATTAAGTTCACACCAGGCCCCCGCGTCTGCTAAATGTGGTCCTGACTGTATGAGTTAAATATATTTTAAATAAAGACATATTTATTTTAAGTTAAAAAGCACATTTTATATATAAATATCTAAAAAAACATTAAATTTTGAAGTTAAAATGTTTACTTTCAGTTTTAGTAAACCGAATTGATTTAAAATACCAATTCAATTTTACATAAACTACTTTCCAGATATCATAAAAAAATCCGATAACTTTCCCAATAAAAAAATCCCCTTACGTGAAGCATATATTTAATACAAGATCCAACATCCCCTTTTTTTCCGGTATATTTAATATTCCCTGATTTATAAACAACGGAGCGTTCTCTCTGCTCTTCACATCGCATTTACATCGAATAACTTTATTTTATAACATTACTTCCCATCCGAAAGAACCTAAGGCACGTATTCTCTAAAAGCCGGCCTAAAACGAATTTAGATGTTCAATAAAATCTACCTTCCGAATCTCACCTAACTTTTTTTCCAATGATTTACATTTGAAAAGAAGTTTTTGTAAATACGAAATCCAACCTGTGTTCTTTACTTTTTCTGTTTACGTGAAGAGAAGTCGGCCATTGTGTTTCTTCTGGGCCGGTGCTCGACGTTTGGAAATTACTTCTCGCATTCTGGGCTTCAAACAAAGGATTTCATACTGAATGTGACAGGCGGGACTGGGCTGGAATGAATATTTAATCAAGTATATTCTTACTTTTATTTAGCTTTTGAACTTCGAATCCTTTCAAATTGAAAAAAGCTGCAATGAAACTCTTTGAAAATATCGATATTTATATAACTTAGAATTTAGGTAATAAGTATACGTCTATCGAGATTGTTTTATATAAATATATCTATATAATTTATATGAATCATCATTCATTAATGGAATTACAGCTCTAAACATAATTTGTGTAAAATCGATAATTTCCTTTTCTTATTAGTTTAAATCAAACAGTACAGCGCGTTTGATGAAGAAAATAAATTATTTATGGATCACAAATCTTAACTTTAAAAATTTTAATTTTATTTAAAATTTTGCTTTGAGATTTACAAGAGCAATTTTAGATTAAAACTTAAAAACTATCAATTGCCTCTAATTTTCAAAATTTCCGATACTGAACAGTCACATACAATAAGTACATTTGAACTTGTAACCCACTATTCAAACTTCCCAACTAAAACAAAATTTAAATAACTACTACAACATTTTCAATCGTCAAAGATTTTGATTTGACAAATATAACTATAACTAACTACCCAATGTCAGTCTTTAAATAAAATTATCTTTAAAAAAAAAGGAACATCCGCAAAAATTAACGGCGTGTATACACGACTGGTGCACAATAAATCTGATCGGGGACCAAAGTCCTGACGTCTATTGAAGGCGTTGGGTGCCAGTTGTGTTCCCGGGTCTTTCTTATTATTATTTATTTTTTAAATAAACCCCGAACCATCGCCAATACCTCACTGTGTAGCTCTAGTGCGACGTTAATTAACAAACACGAACCAAACCAACCATAAAAAATGCCTTTAATTTGATAAATAATGAAATAACTTGAAATAAATTCGACAAACATTTACAATTCGTAGAATTTGAGTTTTAAAACGTCATTTTAAGTGGTGTGGTGACGTGTGTGTTGACCCTTCAAAACGAATCCATCCTCAAGCAAATCAAACAATACCACATCAAGCAAACCAAAAAACATAACCTCAAACAAACCAAATATCACTGCCTGAACAAACGGTATGCAAACTCGACGACTTGCCTTTTGGGTATAAAAAACTATGTTTTAAATGCAGAGCATACTTAGTACTGAGCATACTTCGCTGGCTGCTGCGCTGGAGTTAGTTGATTCATGTTGCTTGTGCTCAGCTAGCGTATGCAGAGCCATGCTGCTTGTAGTCAGCTAATTGTATTTTTATTGTAACTCATGATAATATATTTAAAGAAAAAAATAAGCGTTTAAACATATTAAGTATTGCAGTTATATGGAGTCTGAATTATGATATGCAATACCAGCTATTGACACAGCTAAATATATATAATGAGAATATATCGTATTATTAACCACATACTCAGAACTCAGGTGGCATTAGGATTAAATAAAATTTGATTTCAATTTCTTTAAAAGTGATGTTCAAGAATTAAAGAAATACAAAAAAGTTACATTAACTTCGCACTAAAATACAAGTATCACATGTTCAATAAGTAAAATTTACGCAAATCTACTGTGATAATGAGGTTTTATGAGTTATAGCTCATTAAAAAATCCAACAACTTATGAATTAAATATTTATTAATAAAGCATATCCATTATAATTGCATTTATCAATACAATTATAATGTAGATCGTTTCCAATCTTATTCTGAAACGATTTTTCTCAAAAATTGTTTGCATATCAAACCTGTCTATAGCATGAATATACTAAACTTTACGATTTACAAAAAATTTAAGATTTTTAAACTTTTAAAAAATTTGGATTCAATTTAATCTTTCAAAAGTTTCTATGCTATGAGTAAAACATAGCTAAGAAACTTTCTTGAAAGGATGTCATGTGTGATGTATTTTAGAGTAATCTTTCATTTTTAACCTTATAAAATTTATTTCGATTCATAGACTCTCGTTTCTTTCTGTCTCAATTTTTCTATCGCGGTTTTTAATGCAGTTTTCCGATCTTCCGATGTCCGGAGACATAACCGAGATAGAAATGAATAAAAGAAGAGAAAAATTTCAGACGGGATATATCGGGTACAATATTTCTGGATTGCAATTTTATTCAAAGTTCCCTTTCGATTTGTTCTTTTACTTTCTTTGAAGAAATAAAAGTAAGATTGCATCACTAAGTTTTCATTCCAGATGAAATGTCCATTGAATTCTTTGTTCACTGCCAGTCCCTTTTATTTTATTAACTTTCGGTTATATTTATTATTTTCACTGTCGAGTAATATTTTGTGGAGATAAGAAACGTCATACTATAATATTACTAGTAATTCATAGACCGTTTTAAAGTGACTCGGCGATTACAATAAAGGGACGATTATTAATGGTGGTTTTATTAAAGTTTCAACAAAAATATTCACTGCATACCTCGTCTTCATATTCAGATGGATGTTAGTGAACATACTTTAAATTGAGAATATTTTATCTATCTATCTATCTATCTATCTATCTATCTATCTATCTATATATCTATCTATCTATCTGTCTGTCTGTCTGTCTGTCTGTCTGTCTGTCTGTCTGTCTGTCTGTCTGTCTGTCTGTCTGTCTGTCTGTCTGTCTGTCTGTCTGTCTGTCTGTCTGTCTGTCTGTCTGTCTGTCTGTCTGTCTGTCTGTCTGTCTGTCTGTCTGTCTGTCTGTCTATATCTCTGTCTGTCTGTCTGTCCGTTTCTCTGTCTATCTGTTTGGCTGCCTGTTTGTCAGTCTACCTGCCTGTCTATCAATTTATTTGACTGGCATTTTGTATGTATCTTCGTATATTTATTTATTTAATATACAATTTAAATTCAACCCATAGTAGTTGAGAGTTTTTACGTCAACTTCTTATATCCTAAGATTCTATCTCCGGCAAAATTTCAAATTCCAAGAAAATGTATTTAAGTTTTTATTTACAATGTCAAATATATCTAAATTCAAAAATTTGATTTTAAAGTTTTAGCAATTAAGATTTTGTTGATAAATAAGAATAACTATAACAATGCTTGTAAAACATGTCGATTATTTTTCACGCATAGTTTTCAATCGAAAATGTTTGGATGTAAAATTGTGCATACACAGTCATATGAATACCTTAAAAGATATGTTAAAACAATGCTATTAACTAACAACGCCAATTAATAAAAAATATATATGATATCGAGAGAAATGAATAAATTTAATTTTTAAGCTTTAAGATATACATGAATTTATTACTTAATTATGAATTTGTAATTAAATTGTACATTTACAAACATGTTAATTTCAAACAATTTGATTTACAGAATTAACATGCCATAAGTATGTATTCTAAACATACCAGGCCAACTTACTGCAATAACATCCTCTTTATAGGCCATGGTAATGATTTTACACCCCCTATTCTTAGAACCGCAGTGACTCCGCATACCCTAATGAAGTAATCCAATGATCCACATCATAAATGCTCGGACAGTTACGCCTTGTAATTACCATACGTCAAACCATTAAGGGTTTCTCTTAACGCCATCTCCTGTCATATGTGCACACAATGGACCCCGTTTACCTAACACTCTCTGAAAAGCTTTCCGGAAATTAAGACCCTATATATCTCGGTTCATAGTTTAAATGTCTTTGCGATTAACCCTTTCCTTTGAAGTCGACAGCAAATGGTAAAGGGGGGGTTAGAACGTATATCATCATTGCGCAAAACGATCCATTCTCAGATGAACATCGTGCAAAGTCGTTCATCACGCGGGATCCAGATCCTACGGCTGTTAGCCCGATTCTTTAATTATTGTAAAAGGTCGGAATTTTGTATCTAGGGCCGCTTGTTTCGTGAGTTTCTGATAATTTTAATAGTTCTGGTTGCGTTTCGTTGAGGGGTTTCGTCTCAAAGTCGGTTTTTTTATTTAGTTTGAAAGACGATCAATTATATGAGAAGTTAATAAATGTTAGGTAAAGTAGGATACGTTATTGATGATATGTCATGTAAGTTGATCATTTGTACTTGTCAGTGTTGTAGTCATGTAATAGTTTTGCCAAAAATAAATTGTTAATCGTGCGCTTTAATTTTTTTTTTAGTTGTAGAGTTGAGTTGGTTATTTAAACCTAAAAAAATATATTCTTTGTATTTCCGTTAACGTTATAAAATATTAATGACTGACTTAGGGCTTGGTAAAAAATTATAATTAAATGAAGTTTATAGTTTCGCTAGTTAAATTAATCTATAAACTTCACTTTTACTTTCATAATTATGGTTCATTAATCATTAAACGGTTTTTCAAAATATATTCATAAAAGTGTATTAGTAATAATAGTTTAAATAAGTTAATTAATACTTAATTAAATAATATTGAAAATGAAACATTGTTCTTCAAAAATTACAAACAAATGAATTTTAATTTCATAAAAAGATATTAATTACGTTACTTATAAATAATATTAAATATGCACTTTTAACACTACCAAATTAACACTTACATTTCAAGGAAACTTTGATTAAAAAAATAATTCTGAAGTATTCAGTTAATTTATAGTAGCTATTTAATGTAGCTACAATATTTATTTAATTGGATTTTTTATTTAAATTTAATGCTATTTAATTCATTTTATATATAAATATTTTCGTGTCAATTTTGAACATTTTAGGTATTTAATTTTTTTGCGAAGTATATTTCAATTTAAAATAAAACTCAATGAAAGTGTTTTATTTAATCAAACTATAAAAATTATCTATAAAATTTAATTTTGTTTAACGAAAAATTTATTTTGAATATCTAAATTCTTAAATATAAATCAGAAAATGCAACAAAAAGCAAATTTAACTAAATGTGTAAAGGAACATTTTAAAAGTTACCAATTAAAGTAAGAGAGGCCAATTAAAGTAAAGTGCTTTAAAAGACAAAATATTAAAATAGTATTCAATATTTCATAATTTACATGCAACCTAGAAACAGTATAATCAATTGCAGTTTCTTTAAAGTAAAAGAACATAGAGTATTTAAATATATTGAATATTGAGTAATGCCATATCTGTATACTTCACATTCAAATCCATAAGATGGAAAAATAGTGTAAGTTAAAACTTTCACTGTAGCCGCATAAAATAGGAGTAGTTGTTTGAGTGACAAGAGAAGCTTCTAGTAAACCCTCTAGTTACAAAGAATGATGTTTTTTGACATATTACTTTCGCCGCCTCATACATCAAAGTATCGATGCGAAGATAAAATTTTGCCTAGTTTTTCTTCCAAATGTTTTCTGTAAAGTTTACCCTACCACAACCATTTTTTAAAACAAATACAATAAGCGGTTTTAAACAATTTGGCCTATCAAAATGGAACTCGAGAAGTAAGAAAATATGACAATTCATCACGACTGTATCGTAGTGAGATAAACTTTAATTATTCTTTTACGTTTTAATAAAATTACTGTTACAAATACGTATTTGGTAATAAATTATATGTATTCATTTTCAATTACATTCTATGATTATCATAACTCCGAATACACGAGTTTCAATTTAAAAAAAGACATGTACTCAAAAATGAGTAGATGTTTGCCTGAATAGGCTGATTAACCAAATTTTACGAATTTGCATAACATACATGGATAAATCATTGCTAATAACACATAAGTCATTTTCAATTAATTCTGAATTACATCTCACTGCGAATCGAACTCATATTATAAGTAGCGCAGTCCAGTGCCCCACTGCTCTACTAGATTAAGAAGTTATAGAATTAGAAATTGATAGAAATTAAGAAATAGAAAGAAAGATTTATAGAAATTAGGAAGTTATAATCATAAGGAATGTCTAAGCTCATCACGCTCATGGATGTGATGTCACATCCGGAGATAAATAGTATTTCCATCAATGCACTAAATTTACCTATAAATTCATGAAATACTCAATTATACAAAAAAAAATTATCAGTATATAGTCATTGTTTTCAGTATACAATAAAAGCTATATTATTACAATACATTAACATTTCGGTAAAAAAAATAAACGTGCACGTCTAGGAAAAATTATTTAAATCTTCAAACAGTAAAAACAATTTTGTTTATATAATTTAAGAGCAGTGACTGTTACAAAAATCGCCTCGACTATTAAATATATAGATAAGTGAACATTAAAAATCCCGCTTATTTTCTGTTAACTTTTTCAGTTAAGCAACACTTATTTTAATTCGTATTTTTTTAGATATACAAACAGTATGTATGTATTCTATTTAAATATGTATATCAAGAGTTTGTTGTACACAATTGTCAACTTATGATTTTAATATAACGCCAGTTCCATAAAAATTATTAATATATAAATATTTGTGTTTTTTGCCTTTGTGCATGGACGTGATAAACGCACATTGCATTTTAAATAAGTATCATATCTGATTGATCAATTCAAACCACTTGGTTTGTATGCACTAATAACAATAGGGGGGAGGTCTTCAAAATTTAACGAACGTTAACTACTTCCGTGTGTATTGGCCTAAATAAATAATTATGTTTTTTGTTGTATTAATTTTATACATGATATTTACTATTTATGTATACTTTATATTCTCATAATTACTATTATTAAAACTACAATCTGTACCGAATTTTTAAAGCCAACATTTTACTTCGAAGTTAATCTGAATAGTAGAAAAAAAATACATTTAAAAGCATCCCATGATCGTAAATTAAACTTTGGTTTAACCATTTATGGAAAAATACGAATTCGTTTTGTAAATTATGTTATTTAAATTCTGAATATGAATATTATATTTGAAAAAATCATCCATTCATTTAGTAAAATATTTTAAATATTGTATAATACAATCTACACTGTAATGTTATTTCACTATTATCAATGGCATAGTGACAAGTAAAAGTAATCACCACTTTTTTTTATTAATAATATTTTATTCATATAAACTTCGAAAGTTTCTATAAACATTGTAACACAATGCAGCAAACTTAAACTTAACACGGCTTAATTATGTTTATGCTCCTTAATTATGGCAAGGTCACTATAGACCACTAAAAGATTTAGAAATTCAATCGTCTGAACAAAAGGCTTGTATTATAATTTTTTACTGGAAACCATGCAAGAGAAAATTGTGAGCATACTTTAGATAACATCTAGGGTCATTTTCTCCTCCACTTACAATGAAAAATGCCCGCTTCTCTAAAAAAGTCATTAAAGCAAGACCCCATCTTATGTGTGTTTAATCACCGAAAGCGTGGTAATAGCTGTACAGAAGTTTCAAGAGCAGACCCGATACTTCATGCGCAGTTAGACGTTAAATTATGGATCGAAGATAAAGTCATAAAATTACTATAATAGGCTTTACATTTTTCATGAATTCTTAAGTACATTGAAATACACGGCAGTTTAACAGGAGTGGTTTCGGATATTTGTTATTTTTTTTTATTCAATTTAAATAAAAGTTCCGGAATTTATCTATTCTTATAAATAATTTAAGAGCAGTTTGCTTTATTTTTCTAAAAAAAAGTTATTTAACGCAAAAGTATTAATTTTAATTTGTTAACAATTATTTTCTTAATATTTTTTTATTTGCCATAAAATGTAATGGTGATTAGATTTCGGCAAATATTTTAATGGGTATTTTAAATTATCAAATATATCCGGATTATCTCTGTGAAACAAATAGTACTTGTATTAAATTAAAAGGTAATATTAAATTTCATGTACGACATTTATAGTATAATATACGATTGATATACAAGACATTTTATTTAATGTACAGATATTATGTTCTTAGATAAATTGTCTGAAAATATAGGAATTACTTAAAAGTATCCTAATAAAATATTCATATGTATATTTAAGGGGTATTTTGAGTGCAAAATAAAGGGCTATTTAATTAAATTGATTGTATTAATATTTATAAATATATTTATTTAAGTAAAACGTAAATAAATTATAAACTTCACAAAATAATACAGCAGCACGTTATTTAAAAAAATATATTTACAATTTTAATTTTCTAAAATTAAATATCGATATGTAAACATATCAACTAGAACTTTTGATGAACGTCTGAAAAATGTTTAATAAAATCAACAGTAATAAAATAAATAGTAGTTATGTATGTCCTGTGGATTGTAAGTCTGTTTCTTACATTGCGCTCAAAATTCAATGTATATTCAAGCTTAAAAGCGCCAGAATCTAAAAGCTTTACTTCTGTGCATCTTTTCCAGCCAGCTTTAAAGTTTGATGAAATAAGACGAACGCTCAAAATATTGACTCGAACAAATACGCATTCCTGATATCTCTTAAAAATAAAGTGTACAAGCCCAGGGATTTTTTTATCTTTCTGATTTTCAATGTCTATTTCCATCCTATCGAAGAAACTGAAACTTCTACTTAGTGCCAAATACATAATCCCATTTTAAAATTTCGTTGACATTTTACTATAGAAAAAATTATTTCTACAAAATAATGTTTATAATTTCAAAAGTAAAATTTTGACGAAAAAAAATAAAATAAAAAAAAAAGTTATGAATAAAAAATAAAAATTTATAAAGATAAATATAATTTTTAAAAAATAATAGTTTAGGAAAATATATTTGAAAAATATTTTTTTTATAAATCGATAGTAGGGGAAACCGGTTCTAAAAGTAGCTGGGTTTAGGTGTAAAAGAGCGAATAACTTACTTTATAATCATCAGATATCCCCAAAATCATCATTCTCCGAAGTACCTGTCGTTGTGAAGATGTCGATAGAAATTAAAACACTAATATTGAATGCTATTCAAAGTTTTGAAATTGATATGACGAGGAATGTAATTTTTGTATCCTTTAGAGATTTTGAAATTGCATGAAGTTTATTAAAACTAATCGCAATGTATTTCACCATTTCAAAAGACCATTTTTCAATATGGCATATAACGTATTATATGGGAATTTGTGTTAACGCTTAGCGTGGTTAGCCTTTTTGAAGCAGATGGGTCGTTTGGATTTAGTTGTAAAAAAATTATTGAGTTTAGTTGTATCATGATAGTGTTATCGGTAGCCAACATTATTTATTCACTAAAACATTTTCAATTTTGTTGTTTTTTTGAGATTTCGAAGTCCAGTGTATAATTTTCCTAAAATATTGTATACTACTGTTATATAATCAGTGACGCATCCACAAACATTACTATCGATTATCTGTCTTTCTTGTGATTTTTTCAATTTTGTTTATTGCAAAGAAAATTTCAATAACTGCTTTATTTAATCAATTATTTTTTGATTCATAGATGCCAAAAAAATTCTAACGTTTGCTCAATGTTGCATGTTTTGCAACTTACCCTTTTAACTGCTACAAATTGCCCATGGGTGGGGTTAGTAAATTATTTATCTCGTAAGATGACCAATTTTCAAGAAAATTCTAATCATCGACAATTCTACTCCAATTCATAAGTAGAAAAAAGATAAATCTACCTTCACTCTGGCAATCGACCTATATCAAAATCAGCTGTTTTTTAATACTACAGTTTAAATATGCAAAAATTTAACTTCTAGACCCGGTCTTCCATGTTTTTAAAACATTATATATATATTTTTAAAAATATCTTTTTGTTAATTAAAAAAAGTAAAACATCAAATTTGTTTAATGTAAAAAGTAAAAAAACATCACTTAGGCAAAACATCATAATTAAAAATAAATAAATATATACACTTAAAAAATAGATTTAAGTTTAAAAAAATTATTTTTATACTTAAAAAAGCTAATTTCAGATTTAAAAAAGTAAATATTATAATTGCAAAAATAAATTTTACAACTTCAAAATTAAATTTTATGAATACTAAATATATTTTATATATTTTATATATTTAAAATATATTCTACAACTTACAAAATAAACAAAATTGAATCCAAAGTTAATAACCCATTTTTTAATATATTACCTGTTAATCTCCAATGATATATTCATGCAAATGTATTCTAATATAATTTCATCGATGTAGGTTTCAATAACGTAACTGATTCTATATATATAAATTGTGCAACATTAAAGAAGCATTCTCCAAAAATAAAAGGCCCTAAACGATATTTTACCGTGGAGTTGGTCGAGAAGTTCGTGTATACTCCTCACTAAGCATGATAGATTGAAAGAGTTGTAAAGAAACTCGGGCTAACATGGATCATAACAATTCATCTATCTTCAGATTGTTCTGCGAATCGGTTACTTGTAATTCCGTCACGGTCATTTATCACTATTCGGTGCAATTCTGCGGGGAAACGGCTGAATTCATGAAATAAATTGAGCCAACCTTTTTTGAAGTTAAACAGGCTTCCGCAGGTTTTTGGCTTCCTTGGGAGGAATTGAAATTTGGATGCTTATAAATTACCAAGCGGAATGTTAGAAATTGAAAAAGCACATTCTGAGGCTCTGTGCTGAGGTTTAGAGTAATAAATCTTATGCGTGCGTATTTCTGGTTTGGTTATTTTATTTTTTGATGCATATTAATGAAATTACTTTTATAAATTGAACTTTTTTTATTTATTGTTTATTATATACTGTGCCTTTATCCTTCTGATATCGGTATTTAGTCTTTGAGTTTTAGGAACTATTTTATTTATTTCCAAAATCAATACAATTTTAATCGGCTGGAAATTTGTTAAAAGGAACTTAAAGTAGTTGGGATGGTTAATTTTGTAACGATCGGCAACAATTATAAAAATCGATCAACTCTAAAAGAAACTGCAAAATGTTAACCAAAATTTACTTAAAACACATCCATGATATTTAAAATAAACTGAATTAAAAAGTTCATAATAAATTTGACGAGAAATCTGCAACAATCCATAGTTAATTCTCAACATTAAATTTTTGAATAGAACTATTGTATTGAATATTAAAATGTATTTAAATTTTTTTTTATTTTAATGATACAAATTTTCTTTTTTTAAAAAAATGTATTAAAATATTTTAAATAATTTTTATTGACAACATATTTAAAAAAAAACTATTCTTACTAAACGTACTGCACATCTACGACGTTCATCATTTTTTTATATTTCATAAAAAAAAATATATAAACAAAAAAGATTGAATATCTGATAATATTTAAAAATAACTTTTTTCTTCACGCACAAAAATAATCATCTAGGTCATTTTTTTTAAAGCAAAATAAAATAAAACTAAATCCTTTACTCCATAATGAGTATTAGTGTTGCACTCCAAAAATTATCAATTCCTATAACGTAAAATTAGGATTTTTTTAAAGTTTATTTTCAACAAAATTCATAGTGTAATGGTTTTAATAACATAGCTATTATTTTAGAAATTCTATTATTAAAACTGATTTAGGCTAGTTTTAGAAAATAGTACTATATATGAAAGTATTTAGAGTTAAAAGGATGAAAATACTTACTTTTATTGAAATGTTTAGTGTAAACAAGTATGCAACTAAAACATGTTACTTGTCCATTAAATATCAACATAATTATAGGTATAAAAAGATAAGTATTTTTTATTCAAAGAAATATGCTAGCGTTTAATGATTTAACAAGTGAAAAAAGTAATTTAAAGCTAATAAGTTACTTGTTTCAGTATTCTGTTATATTTAACGTACACCAATTATACACGAAAATCTCCAGTTTGACAACAAATATTCAACTCAAAATTTTTTGTCTTCCGAGACATTAAATATTTCAAATTAAAAAATATGGGTAATGTATAATATGTGATGCATAATAAAATTAAAAATATAATTCACGTTGAGTGGTATAGGTAATTTCAGTCATCAGACGCTGATTTAATCTGCTAATAAATATTCCAAAAACAAAATATATACTTTTAAATTTACAATTAAACATTACAAAATATATGAGTAGTGTCCAGAAAACAGAATTCCACGAACTTTTTTGTACTAATCACTGGGATCATTCTTATAATACCGATATTATTCAGCCATTAGATGCACGTGCAAGAGACAAGCATGGAAATGAATTGTCACCGCAACTGGGCCAAAAGGCCTAGGCTAAAAACTAAAAAGCCGTTCTCTTTGATCGAGCAGCCGAGGTACAACAAAAGGGAGGAGTTTCCCGGCCGCGATTTATAAGAGGTGGAGAACAGCTGGAATCTGAGAAAAACTTTTCTTCTTCCTTTACTAATAGATTGTGCAGATGATTTTTGTTGACTCAATGTAGAAGAGCTGTCTTAAGTGCTCACAAAAGAGTTTTTTTTTTTGTCTCGCCACCATTTGGTTTGATTAGATTTCTCGTTTGACCTATAAAGACGCCCGGATCTTTCTTTTTGCAACCTTATCGGTTGTGAAAGAAATAGTTAAGTTAATGAAAATGGACTATTAGAAGCGGTAAGATTTACAGCAGTGTGAAAAAAAGAAACTTAGGTAGTCTCTCTTATTTTTTTTGGGTAGAAGTAAAAAAAATATAAAGCTTTTTTTGCTTGTGTAAAATATATACATTTTAGTTTAATTGATATTATTTTAAATGAAAATAGTATTTTTTTTCTATTATTTTAATACAAATTAAAATCAGTATAGTTAATATAGTTAAGTTAATGAAAATGGACTATTAGAAGCGGCAAGATTTACAGCAGTGTGAAAAAAAAGAAACTTAGTTAGTCTCTCTAGTTTTTTGGGTAGAAGTAAAAAATATATAATAATTTTTTTGCTTGTGTTCAATATATACATTTTGGTATAATTGATATTATTGTAATTGAAAATATTTAAGTTTTTTTTGTATTATTTTGATACAAATTAGAATCAGTATAGTTAATATAGTTAAGTTAATAAAAATGGATTATTAAAAGCGGTAAGATTTACAGCAGTGTGAAAAAAAAGAAACTTAGTTAGTCTCTCTAGTTTTTTGGGTAGAAGTAAAAAATATATAATAATTTTTTTGCTTGTGTTCAATATATACATTTTGGTCTAATTGATATTATTTTAATTGAAAATATTACAGTTTTTTTTTAATATTTTAATGCAAATTAAAAGTAGTATTTTATTTTTTTCTACAAGGTTTAGAACATGATTTTATTTATTAAGATAAATTGTCTTGCCTTAGTGTTATGCTTTATATCTATGTTCCATTTTATTTTTATGCCACATAATATATACATATAACAAATACAACAACGCCTTATCCGGGAATGAAACACATACTTCCAGATACTGCAGTATAGCGCCCAAACCGTTACAACATTGGAATACAATGTGCAGATATTTAGTTGTAAAATTTTATATACATACACGGGCAATTGATAACGGGGTGTGTACCCTATATAAAAAAAAATCGGAAATTTCATTTAAAATGCAAAATAGTAACAATTTAATTAATCGTGCGTGGACTTCAAACATATGATTAACTATGAAAAATATTAGAAGTAATTGGGATTTTTACACTACGATATGTAAAAGGGTAAAATATGGTTATAAATATTTTTATTTTGAAATGTATAAGATAAAAGTGGTATATCTTATATTATAAGTATAAAATCAGTTATTTTGTGTATCTTATATTATAAGTATAAAATCAGTAATTTTGTATATCTTATATTATAAGTATAAAATCAGTAATTTTGTATATCTTATATTATAAGTATAAAATCAGTTATTTTATAGAATGCTAAAACCTTTTATCCAAAATGAATTAGTAATGTATGATATGTGATGTATTTTACACATTCTTTATACATACACTAGGATACTCAATAACTGTTAACACATTTTAAAACGCATTCACCTTGCTTGTTCAAACTTTTCTTGGTTATTTCTTCTCTTAGTATTAGTTCGAAATTATAGACACATGTATTAATGTTACATGTTACTTTATATTATAAGTTATTTTAACTTATAAATGTTAATTATTCAAAAAAATTATGATCGTATTGTTCAACTTTATATTTGTTTAGTTATCACCAACTGTTAAAATAAATCAAAATAGTTTACCAGAATTATGGCGAATGCTAGCTATAATAATTTAAATTAATTTAAACATTTAAGTTCTATACAAAAAAGTATTCGAATTCATTTATTCTTATAAAGAATGTATTTCACGAAAGACAAAAAAAAAATCAATAGTTTTCCCGAACCGTTAGGAAATGAATAATTGTGTTATGAAACATCAAACATCAAAATCGTGTATTTTAATAATGGGAATCTAACAAACTACAAATTAGTTCCTGTTTAAAACTTTTAAATATTTACTAAACTCATGATGAACCGTCTCAAATACTCGTTCGGGCGGCATTTGCAATTCTAATGCGCAGAATGAAAGCTCTAATCCAGTGATAAGGTATACGGCATGCCATCGTTATTCAAGCAGACGCCATGTTTTGAAAGTAGATGCTGCGTTTGAAAATTTAATGATCATTTCTGAATAAGTAATTATTCGCACCTTCACACATGGAAACAAATTTCGAACAAAAGTACTTTACTCTCGAGTTTCACCATTATGTGCAATTGTTGCATTATAAGGTATTCAGTACAGTTGCAGTTAAAAGTACTTCATCAGACTCAGTTATAAATATTAATTTGGAATAAATTGCAATATAGATGTTTTTGAGTTTAAAATCGGGACGTGCCTATCAATAAACTAAAACTCATATACATTTACTGAAATTTAAATAAGCTGAATCTTTTGTTACCAAGCATTAGCAATTTATATCGAAGCTTTATATTACTTTTTTTATATTATATATTTATTATTAATATTTTTTTTAAAAAGAATATA
Organism: Troglohyphantes excavatus; assembly: GCA_963932185.1. NCBI lineage: Eukaryota > Metazoa > Arthropoda > Arachnida > Araneae > Linyphiidae > Troglohyphantes > Troglohyphantes excavatus. The sequence goes on from OZ010675.1 coordinate 32,608,490, forward strand.
CGACAGTTTTTAACGTAAGGTCGAATTTGAAACTAAATATGTTTTACATGTGAATTTTAGAATTTTTTACAAAATCGATATTATATGATCAAAATTACTTAATAAATTTAAATATATGAAATTGTATACAATAGATAAACTGTGTTGTTTAAGAATATGCGTATCGTATAGACACATATGTGAAAAGAAAAAAATATATGTAATCATCTTCGCTTCAAATATCCTTTTTTAAGAAATAAATAACAAAGTAGCAATGTTTATTACAATTAGGGCAATAAAACACGCTTTGCATTGTTTCGGTAAGTAAAGAGTCATGTACTTGTGTTATAATGTTCTTTTCCATCCGTTTATATGTCACGTAAAAAATGCGATTACACAAACTATAGTTTCATTGCTTTTTGTTTTAGAAAAGAAAAAAATATATTTTGTTGCTTAATATAAGCCATTGTTCACCTTGGAATACCTTTTAATTCAATCATATATATTATTTATACAGTGATGATCCCTTTTACACACCTTATACTCAGCAAATCTTAACACGTGACCTATTAAAAAAATAAACATTCATGGACAAGTAACGAATCGTACTTTCATCACATAAATATCGACGTGTTTTTTTTAAATACATTAAAAATAATTCATTTTAACTTTTATTTTTAACAAGACGTTGATAATGCTGTCATCTATGAGCAGACTATTAAACTTATTTATTTTTATTTTTTGGGTCTAACGAATGAGTGTGTGGTCTGTGGGGGTGGGGGATGGTTCATGCCATAAATATAGCACAGCCATGCTGGTATAATTAAATTTTGCGAAAAATTAATAAATATAAATGGTTTATTCTTAAAATAACTAACATAATCAATATATGTTTCATATAAAAACTTATTTTTTTTAATTATAATACACCACTTGTAATTGAGATATTATCAATCAACTATAATGTAGATAATTTTACAACTAGTAGTTCTAGGAACAATAGACCTCGCGACCAACAGAACAATTGTTGTTAAAAATTAAACATTTAAAAAAAACATATATGTCGATTTTAATGACTTGGAAGAACATGTATGCCAAATTTGAAGAAAATCGAACAACGCGTTTGGTCGTAACTGCGTTCCAAAGATATGTCGAAAGGTCCATTTGAAATAGAAATGTTATAGTGAAAGACCGAAATCTGGAAAAAGCCGACTTTCACCGGTGAATGTCCACATTCACATAGTCGCTTGGTGTATGTCCGAAATATTTGCTAAATACTCTTATTTCTGACTTACACCGTCAAATGTCGACATTCACCATGCACTAATGGTGAATGTTGAACATGTCGGAGATTTATATTTTCTTTTCCGTATTTCAGTCGCGATAAAACGTCACAAGGGTGACGTAACTTTTTCGCCTCCCTTTCTGAGAGGAGTGACCAAGAACTTAAAACAAACAGTACATTCTAAATGAGAAAAAAAAATAATAGAAATTAAAAACTTACTTTATTAAGTGATTCAAATCTTATTTATTGCTACAACTTAAAATATTATGACACTTTAAATTGCACAAGAGTCCCTTGCTATTACAACTGCATTTATTTGTGGAACACTTCCTTTTGCAAGGACAGCGTGTATAGCCTTGCCCCCAGCTTCTTGAATTAGCTGCAGCTGCTTCTTAGCGACATTTCTTGAAAAGAAATCTCATCTATGGAAAGTAACTTTTATTTACAAATTACGAACTGATTACGTGTGTAAAGTTGCTTGAGATCCTCTCTTTTCGACCTCCACCAGAGCATATCTGTGATTGTCGACATACACCGGTGAGGGTCCGAATGTACAAGAATGTAATGAAATATTCGATCTTTCACCGACGTATTTGGTATGTATTGACATTTAACGGTGAAAGTCGACATTATCCAATTTCGGTCTTTCACGGTAACAGAAATATCGCTGTCGCTCGGGCATCAACAACAAAAATCAAATGATTAAATTTCAATTTGTGTGTTCAAGTTCAACAAGTCTTTGAAAAAAGTCTTAGTGTTAAGACAATAAGATAAAAAAAGATACGCTTGATGCTTCTATTTTCAGCAAGTTAATGGACCATAGACGGTGTTTGTGAAAATGTCAAGTGTTTATAATCAAATAATCAATGGTTATTTAACTAGAACTGTTGATAATTAACAAGAGGGCGTTAATAAGAATATATATATATATATATATATATATATATATATATATATATATATATATATATGTAAAGCAATAAACGAAACATGTGAAGCCAATAACACAAAAACAAATTTGTATCCAATTTTTTCCCAATTTCTACCGTACATGGATATCAAATTAATATTTTTTACATACCTATCTAATTTTTCATCATAATGAAAATCTGTCAGTTAGTGGAAATGCTTACTTAGCATAACCAGTAGGAAAAAGTCAAGTAACAAAAATAAAAATTAGAAAACAATTCATAAAAACTGAACCTCGGAAATATAACGAGATATTTCTAAGTTAATTGTAAAGTTGATAACGATGAACAAGATATATAAAAGAAATATCAAGAAAGATACGATGTTTAGTTTTGTTTTCGGAGCTAATCGAATGATATCTTTTTGAAAAGTATCCGACAAAGAACAAAAAATGACAAGATGCCATGTCTTCATTTTTATTAAGCAGTTTCTTTTCTTTTTTCGAGTCAGCGGCAGAACCCGCATCACTTCTCTTAATTATTTTCTAACTTTATCTTTCCTAAACGTAATATATTTTTTCGATGCATTGACTTTTAAAATATGTTTATATTTCCGAATTATCTATATACAACAGACATGACAACCTCTTTTGTTGTGATATTTTATATCAATCTTAAATTGGATTATTTCAGAAATTAATTAAGTCATTAAAAGTGATTGGTGCATTATTTTAGCTGTATTTTTTTGTGTAATACACTAAACCTTTGGAGTAATATAATAAATTTATTAAATATATATTTTTCTATTCTCATTTTACAAGACCTTCTAAATATATATTTTAGATTTGAGAAGATTATACCTTCTAAATTTATATTTTAATTGTGTAAGTAAAATATTTGAAATCAAATGTATGGATAATACATGGATATTAGTTCATTATTAATTAAATCCCTAAAGCATCTATCACAGCACTTTCATAAATAACACTTTAATTTTTGAGAATTCTGCAATCGACAAGGTTAATTTTGTTATATATCACAATTGTTTCGTTATTGAATCGTGTGACGAAACGAGAATCCTCAAGTATTAAACGAAGATTATTTTCTCATATTCCTTTTCTTCCCTTATCTGGGTCATCAGCTCATGTTTCATACTTATACTTATATTGTAAGAATTAAAACCAGCATTCTTGGCTGAGTGGATAGAGCGTTGGATCCTGGAACGAGAGGTCCGCCATTCGAGTTAGCTAGTCTATACTAAATTTTTTTATTATCTCAAATACTTCTCATTTTGACGAAATAAATTTACCTAAAAAACACAATAATTTTTCTCAGTTTAACGAAATATTTAATAATAGGGACATACAGTAAACGCCTGTTTCATCAAAAATGACAAAATCTTCGTCAAATATGAAATTACATTTTTAACTCTTTGCACTCCGATGTCACCTCTCAGGCGCCAACATAACTACCACTTCTTTTGTTTCCCTGTTATTTAAAATAAACGAGAACAGCATGATCTTGTGTTTAGAACATCAATCTTTTTTTCAACTTGTTCTCTTGCAAATACAAAACAGATCAGGATTTTTTCTCTTTATAAGTATGAAAAAATCTGTGGAAAATAACGTAAAGAGAAATAACTGTTCCATAGAAAGAACACAAATCGCAAAGTGTTCTTGGAGTGCAAAGGGTTAAAAGCGTTTGTACATAGATGTAACAAAGTATATATGTTATCAATTTTAGACATTCCTATTTTAACTCTAAGGTACTCTTTTATTTCCAGGTGGCGCTTCAGAAGCAGACTATTCTTTAACAACACTAAGTCGAACAGAACGCAGCCACGAAAACCCCGACCAGATCCTGGTCGAACCCCGGGGTCGACCCATGGACACCTCCGAGAGCCCCGAAGACCCCCACTTCCATCCGTACTTCGACGACGACACGGACACCAATGTGACTTATCAACTGGGAAAGACTGCGCATCTGCACTGCAGGATAAGGCAGTTGGGAAACCGTGTTGTAAGTTACACTGCGCTCTTTGCATTACACATTAAAATATTTCATTTGAATATCAAAAATAGGAAGCATAATTAAAATATTTCTATAAATATCCAAATAGGCCGAAGCTTTATAGCGGGACTAACATAAAAAAGGGTTACCAAACAATGGGAGTAAGAGAAGTATAATACTTTTGGGGTATTATTTCAGCTTGTCAAGTTTTGTTAATGTTGGTCCAACAAAATTGAGATTAACGTTAAGAGAATGTCCTTTATTCATCCATTGGAGAAAAAAAAACATAAGAAAAACATTCTTAGGCTAGCAGCACACTACCAACATTTGCATTGCAATTTTTAATCAACCGAGCATTTAAAAAAGTCATACTCTAACTGCTGGTGATTAATTAATTGCATCCAACTCAGGACTGATAGGTCTCAGAATTTGCAATCGCAAATTGAATTGGCAAAAAAAACTCATATAACCCCATTCCAAACAAAATCTTAAAATTATTGATTATATATCAAAGCTGTTAGCACGGTAGCGAATGAAAGGATATTTTGTGCAATTACAAAGTTTTTTAATGATCGGCTACAATATTAGTTTTCTAATTGCGTGTAAGTAAACTGCTTAATATAATTTAATATATCAAACATCATTCACATTTAATCATATTTTCCTAATTAAAACTATGTATATATATATATATATATATATATATATATATATATATATATATATATATATATATATATATATATATATATATATATATATATATATATATATATATAAAATTAAGCTTGATATCAATATTTTTTCCTATCATAATAATATATTGTTTTAAGACTAGTGAACTTGTAAAACTTCCAGTGCACTTTAGGAAATAAAAAAAGGTCATTAAAAATGAAGTATAAAAAATCATTTTATATCGACATTCTCAACTTAATATAATTTTATTAGACTTCAGTTACCGCTTTGTCGGTTAAAAGACACCGAGAGATTGTACGAAAGTTAATATATTTCTCATATGCACATCTCATGACTATGCAAACATATCCACGCAGATTTAAACTTCAGAAGAGAAACAATTTAAAGCTTCGCTTTCAAAATAGAGAGCATTAGTTTGCTGACCCTAAATGCTGCATCACAGTACCCTGAAAATGATCAAAATAACGAATTAATGTTTATGAGCTTGAATTACTTCTACGACATTTATAAACATTTAATAAAACTTTCAAAACAGAATCTGTTTCCAAAGTTATTTGCTTTCATATTGTGCGACAGACGGATAAAATTGCACAGAAGTTTGTGTAAGTTAACTTCCTAGGACGACGTAGATAACTGTGCTAAGATGACCGTAATCAAATAAAACAGTGATGTAATATGATTTGTTTACTTAGAAGTGAGATATGATATCAAGCAATAATTGAACAGTAGCTATGACTATTTAATATTTCTTCAGCATTGTTTATTTTTTTTGTTTATTTTTTCGAAATATTAAATACTAATGCTACATATTACATTTTAAATACTTCCAAGTATTGAAGACATAAATGTTCTTTTAGGTATATGAATAGATATCTGAATAGATATATTGACCAATTTTAAAAGCACTTGTTTATGAATATGCTTATCAGGATACAAAGCATAATATATTTTGATAACAGAATAATACATGTACCATAAATAGCTTTTTTTTACATTTAAAAATTTGAAATCACTTTTTCTCAGTGGTTTTTTTTGCAAATTTTTTCATCTAAAATGCTACTGTTTTTTTGAGAATAAAGGTATACTTTAATTTTCTTTGTGAATATTATCAGATATATGTTAGATATAATTGTTCCAATTATAAGATATGGGGGAAATGGTTACATTTTTCTTAAAAATTCAAACAGAGAATTTATGACTTTCCACGATTTTACTTTGTATGCTTCATCAAAAAAAAATTATATAAAACCTAATTTTAGTACCATCTAATATTTCTTGCACAGTTTTGTGTAATAATTTTCAAGGGATGTAAAAACAAAATTAAGTGTTAAAACATTAAAAACCAAAAAATATTAGAACATTTAAAAATTACGAAACATTTTTTACAAATTTTGTCATTAATTGTATATTCAAGTATCATACATCCAAATTTAATTTAAAAATATTGAAAATAAAGCAAATGTAAAAAGGTAGTAAGTTTTTTATTCTTTTCTGTGATGTTCAGTTTTACTTTCTTGGAGTTAAACCGATTTACATTTTATATTTTCATTTGAGGGTCATATAACTTTTATATCACAATCTCAGACTGTTTATAAAACCATTGTAATCTTACTAAATCTTAATTTTAGATATAATAACACTATTACCCACCGTGACTTTAAAAAAAAAATTAAAATTCTTACATTGTTTCTGTCAAATAATTTACTTTATATTTCTAATGCATGCATAATATATATAAATTTTTATTTTTTATTAATTTTATGGATATAGCTTTCAAGAAACACACCAACGCTATAGATTTGAAAGATATTTGAACATAAAATATGATTATGAATTTAAAATTTATATATGAAACATTCAGAGATAAAGGGCACCAAGTCTAAAACTATTAAAAAACATTTTGGTGCGGATTACCACTTGTTAATGCTGCATATTTTCAGAGTCATAGTGAACTAAGTCCCTGCTATTGCAATTTTCTAACAGATGACATTATTATCCACTAAATCGCTATAGGATTCAACTAGCGTTAAAAATTTTACCTGGATTATCTCAAAACTGTAACTTATGGACTTGATTCACTTTATCTCTGAACGCCTCATTTATTGCTTGAAAAACTGAAAATTTTTAGGCGACTTAAGTCATTCAACCCCATCAGATGGTTAAGATAGTTTAAAACCATTGGTGTTTTTGACTAAACCAATCCAGTGTTAGAATCAGTTTGAATCGTTCTGACGATGACTTGTACTAATCAACAATAATAACAATACAGATATAAATCGCCACTTTATTTGATTTCTATTTCGTCAAATAGGTAATCCAATTATTGATTCTCGCATAATGTGTGTTGGCTAAAACCTGTGGCGCCATTACTGTGCAGTTAGGACGAATCGCACTTAAGCACGAAAGAGATTTCACTTCTACGTAGGTTCCCGCTTAAACGATTTATCGGATGAAGTCTGCAAGCGAGCAAAAAAAAAAGAACAGAAACAAAAAAAAATCCGACAACACAGCCTACATTTATGAGCAGATATCACACCAGTAGTTAGTAACTTAGCTCTTATCTCTCCCACTGTTCTTTTTTTTTATCTCCCCAGCCCTTTCTCATTTTAACGACATAGTTAGTGCCTTTTATGTCATTACTTTCGATCGCCGGGAATGATTTCCGGCGGGAAAGAGATAATATGAGAAACCGTCCAAAATTGCTTTGCAAATGCCAGTGCCCGAACGACGGTCTCGCAGACAAGGGTTAATCGAGATTTTTACCACCTTTTGTTCGCGCTCCCAACAATGATCATGGTTTCCTTTTGGCGTACGGTTGGCGGTGGGAAGTTTTCTTGTGTTTCTTTGCCATTCCAAGTTTGGCTTGATTGTGGGTTTGTGGAAGGTGGTTCGATTAAGGCTGCGAAGTTTCTGTCGTTTGGAAGGGATAGTTATTTTTGATGGAAGCTTTTCGGGGTCATTGGGAGACATTAAGAGTCGTACATTGATTTTAAGGGACTTGGGATTTTTATTACTGCGCACATATATTTTATTTCTTGAAGTGAAAACTGCTAAATGGATAATTTTTAGACATTTGTCTCAAACATATGGCATTTTCATGAAACAAATGTATCTTTAATTCGCTTTTGAGTTTTAAGGTCATTAAATTAACCCTCATGTGTATCACGTCCATGAGCTATGTTAGAATCTAAAAGTGTTTGGTTCATCATGTAGATTAGAATTTAAATTTCTGAACATTTGGAAAAAGCAATGTTTAAAAATGTGGATGGATTGTCAGGTTATTTATACGTAATAAATATTTAACAGGATTAAAAAACTTTCAAGCTTACGATAGGATCTTAATCGTTTTATATTTTTTTAATGAAAGTGTCAATGTTTATTTAATATGCGTATCATAATTAGCATGCTGTGCTTAAAAAAAATAATTACTGTATCCAGTTTAAAAGAAACATACATTTTACTTATTAAATTTTTCTATTATTTTAATGTCCACAATCTTTCATTGAGATTTTATGGCATGGTAAAAATTGTAGTATATGACATCCATCTTGCATTTCTAAATATATTTAGAGCAAAATGTGCTTCCTTTATTACTTTTATAAAATATGTCAAATTGTAATTCTGCTTTTTAAATAAAAACACATAATTATAACCACTCTCATGGTATTTACTTGTTAAAAGTAGCATAACATAAAGTTATACATACTGCGTTCTTGCGGTACTTAGAAATGCTTGATATATTTAAAGTGTTTTTTTTAACTGTTTTTTTTTTTAATTTTTAATTTGTTTAATATTGGATTTTTGTATTTATTTATAATCATATTTCAAATTCGATTTAACCCCACATATAACAATTATTTAGAAATACATATTCTACATTTTTTTACAAATCTACAGTTTAATTTGGAGGAAAAACAAATTTTGCACAATTTATCTTTAAATCAAGAGGAAGCATGTATACATGAGATTTCAAAGAACCACCGCAATTTCCCCTTCTCATCCTTAAAGTAGAAATAACTTCTTAGTAAAACCGACAAATGACGCCCCGGGTAAGAAATGGGCGAACATTTCTAAACGGGTAAAGCCGGGCCTTATAGCTACTTTTTAATAGATACATTATACGACTTTGTTAAATATTATTTGCAGCGTATACTGAATTCCAGCACAGATGTATTATAAATTGTTTTGCAATTAATGATACTTTTGAATAAAAAAATATTCCAACAATTAAACTTTTATGTCATTATATTTTTTATTAAAAAATATGATACATTTTTTCTGGTATCACAGAGAATTAAATAAATTGAAGTACATTCAAAATATAATTCCCTTCTTTTCGAGCATTTTTACACATTTAGATTTGTGAAAAGTATGAATAGTAGATACTCGTGCGTTTTGATGTTTTGAATACTTAGCTTAATTTATTTAAATAATAAGTTAAAGCAAATAATTTTTTATGTTAAACTGATAATGAAATTGATAGACACACCAAAATCTTGACAAATATTAATAAAACAGAACACTAACATATTTTCCTCTAACAGTTTTGTAACCTATATTAAATAGAAAATAATGTTTGATAGATTGACAAACAAAAGTTTCAATCCCATTGAACTGAAAACTCACAATACTCGTTGTTTTTAAAAATTCTCAAATGTTTTGTAAGCAATAAATATTAAGAAATTTATGATTTACGTACACACAATTTTATTAAATATAGATTTCTTCATAAACAAACTTAAGAAAAATTTAATCATTCCACGTTTATCATTACTAAACATTAATTTAAAATTCATATTCACGTTTTGTTTACCAAATATGAGATTAATATGAGTACTTTATAACACAAAACACATTATATATATTAAAAATATAATAATTTTTTTTCCCAATGTGACATTTAATATTTTAACTTGAATTTCTTATCACAGCGGCTGGTATATAAATTCCATCGGGATATTTTCTTCCATATCTATTTTCTACTAAAATCTCCAAAATGGAGATATATTTCCCAAGAGTAAAATTTCGTTGCGAACATTTTTAAAAAAGACATGGACGCGTTTAATATGATCAGGAAAACAAATCACGTCCCAGAAAAAAATTTCTTTACTACTTCTTTTTTTCCACCTGAGTCTAGACAGGCGATTCAAAAGGGCTTTTGCAGCGTAATAAGTTCAATGTTATAAATGTGTATGCAGATATTTTTTTCACGTAAATTTTTTATGCTTATATAATTTACGCAAATATAAATTTGAATGTTTTCGGAGTATAAAATTGGTACTCTTTTTAACATTTTAGACAAAAGAGACATGACAAAGTAAATTATATTAATCAAGGTTTTACGAACTTAATACGCACTTAAAATACAAGATAACAGTTAATAAAATAGATGTTAATTAGCATTTACAAAGACTAATAGGTATATACAAATTTTATTTGGTAGTTATATCAAATTACTTGTTTCTAAATAACGAATGCTTAAAAATTTTAAAAATCTGCCACCTAAAAGACAAACACTTATGCAAAATGTAGGTGAAACAAATTTTATTCGGTAGTTATATCAAATTACTTGTTTCTAAATAACGAATTCTTAAAAATTTAAAAGTAATCTGCCACCTAAAAGACAAACACTTATGCAAAATGTAGGTGAAAGGAAAAAATATAGGACATTGATTAATCAATAATAAGCAAACGTGTATTTGAATAATTTAGAATTACTGTATATTTTTTTCGTTGTAGTCATTAACCCAATGTATTTATATTTATTTAGATTCAAATAATAACATTGGATAACAACATGCAGCCGCTAAGGAATGTTTTATTTAAACTTTTTGTTTATGAACCTTCTATATATCCACATCACAGTATAGAGGTGGCAGATAGCCATTAAATATGTCGGTATTCAAATATCAACGTAAAGTTAAGAGCAAAATTCCAGATATGTTGTCTTCTTAGTCATGTGATCGGACAGCTAATATCCCAATTGCAGTTTTAATGTGAAGTTAGCTCAACCAAACAAAAACCTTTATTCAGATATATTGAAAATCGTAGAAAAACTGTATGCTATTTTTATTTTATGTTTGTGTATGAAACGTTTTGTTAGAGTAAAAAGATTTACCATTTGGGTAGCTCACATGCAATAAAAGTTATATAAAATTTTAATTATTTTGGGAAATCACGAGAAATCGTTCGGCAATTTAACTTACTTTAACACTATGGAAGTATAAATAATTCATAGGTAAATAATTGCTTTTATTTCATTTTAACTGAGCAATTGAATAACAAATGATAAAATAAGTAATTATAATAAAATATCATTATTCGAATTTTCGGATATAACCATTTTCACACATACCCACTCATTTAAATCAAACTACTTTCGACCATTCCATTGTCCACTACCAACTACCTCAGTACACTTCAAAACAACTTCTAAAAGTGAATCACGAACACACACACATCCAAAACTTCCCAATCTTAATCCGCATCCATGACTAATGACCCATAACTTATTCCCGGCATTAACTTCAGACACCCACAGTTGTTAAAATATACAACATCGCCCCAGCTCTGTTCTCGAACCCCTCAACCAGCGGCATGCACATACATTTGTCCCTGCTAATTCCAACTGGCGGAATCGTGTTTGGCTCCTGCTGCAATAATTGACGATAGTTAAAGGCGAATCGATCTCGCAGGGAGATTTACATGAATGAAATCAGGGTAATCTTACCCTGTTGTCTGTCCGGGTGCACGTTACCTGCGCAGGGTGGATAAGCAATTGAAGGGGGCTCTATTCTATCAGCGGCGCTCCACTGCAGGTGTCTCAACCAGGTGTTATGATTATTGTATTGGGCCTGGAACTGCTGTATGATAAGTACGGTATTACACGCGATATCAGTTACATGCTGGTGGGGCTTCGAATGTATCGTATCTATTATAATGCGTCAAGGATTTAGTTTTGGGGATTGTAAACGTATCTTTATTTAAAATCAAAAACTAAAATCCCATTGCAAGGTGAAAATACGCATTTTTTCTAAGTGATATGGTCTATAGATTTATTTTTAAATTTAACTTTGCGAGCGGTTAAAAAAGTGCAAAGTGGTAAATTTGATTAATTTTTGAAATAGTTTACTTCATATGTCCAATGCATATATATATATATATATATATATATATATATATATATATATATATATATATATATATATATATATATATATATATATATATATATATATACATATATATTATTTTGCTAGATATAGTTCCATGTTCCAAAAAAACATCCCAACACTTTAGATTGGAAAACAAAATTACATCGACGCATTTTATGAATTAAAAGTTTATGTGTATTGCTAGAATTATTAATTCTGATAACATTAGACATTGCGACCAAAAATATTTAAAAAAAAAAGATCGATTTGAAAGACTTTATTGAAC
>OZ010675.1:32625807-32640807 GCA_963932185.1 Troglohyphantes excavatus
GATATCCAGCAATACTGGACATGTCACTGCAGCCTGCATCACCCTACAACAAATAATTGGTCGCACTTTACTTTGGTCTGCATGCCGTCATCATATCGGTGAGCTAATACTTAACCAGGTCTCCAATGATTTGAATGTAGAAACTTCTAAATCGGGAGAATATGTGGTTTTCAGCCGATTCAAGAAACATTTCGATAAAGTGCCTCATGCAAGTGATGAGACTTTCGGTTCCTTTGATAAGTGCTCAGTCTCCAGGGATGAACAAACTTTGTCAAAAATCCAAATTTCCTACCATCACAAGTAATACTACGCTTGGCGATCTAACCACTGTTGACTCTTGGTTCGTTTTCCGTCTTTTAGAAATGAACACAGAATTTCTCAACAAAGATGTTGACATTTGGCCAGTTGAGCCTGAGCCATCATTTATTTCATCACAAAGACAGTTGCTCTGAACGTTGTAAATTAATTCTGCAGAACGTGCTATAAAACTGAGTAGTGACTACCTCGATGCAGCTAGATCTGAGCAACATTACCAGAACATTATGCAAGTAGTTGAGGTTGACAGAAAACAGATGCCCAATCTCCGCAAAAGAAAACGGTAAATTGATGGCGGCGATGATCATGATCACTGACATTTTACTTACATTATATTAACATGGATTTATTGAAGTGCTTAAGTTGGCATATATTGGGCATTGTTAATAAAGATTATTGTATTATAAGTTCCTACAAGTTTTAAACATTCTATCGGTAAACCTAATTTGCAAACATTTATTGAAAAAATTATTTTAATGTCAATTTGCTACCATCATGTGGACCCGGTAAATTGCTTTCAAAAATTCTAAAAAAAATACAGGAAGTTTCTTTTATGACATAGAACACTTTTATGTAAGGGCCAAAATAATTGCAAAACTTTTTTTTAAAATATGGCGTTTTTGATGCACCCTAATATATATATATATATAAATATATATATATATATATACATCATACATACATACATACATACATACATATATATATATATATGTATAATATATATATATATATATATATATATATATATATATATATATATATATATATATATATATATATATATATATATATATATATATATATATATATATATATATATATATATATATATATATATATATATATATATATATATATATATAGATATATATATATATATATATATATATATATATATATATATATATATATATATATATATATATATATATATATATATATATATATATATATATATATATATATATATATATATATATATATATATATATATATATATATATATATATATATATATATATATATATATATATATATATATATATATATATATATATATATATATATATATATATATATATATATATATATATATATATATATATATTTAAAAACAATTTGTAAATTCAATGAATATTCCAAGAGAGAAAAAAAATCTTACTTGATTAATTATTTTTATTAATAATTATTTTTATGCTCAACTATTCACAATGTTAATTACTATTTTACATTTTTACTCAATAAAAAGCTAATGCGCCGCCTATAAAATACGAAACATATAAAACACACATACATTGTTTGATTATATTAATTTCTATTTTGCCTTTTTAAAAATTCATTCTAAACTTAGTGCATGTCTTGAAAGTTATGATATTTAGTCACAAAACTTAAAGTGAGTTTGGAGAAATGAAATTGAATTATCTTAAGAAATAATTATTTATTCTATATTAAAGTTTTTCATGTTGATAGTAATTCTGAGATAGAACTATAGAGAAAACTTACTCGATACCGAACACTACAATGTAAAGAATGGAATAACTTTGCAGCGTGGATATTGAATTCAATTTGAATAAATATTTTAAAGAAGATGTTCTGAATTTTGAAAAATGTTTGAATATATGTGAAATAATTAAGTGCAAGATTATATATATTAACATTAATTGAATACAAAGAACTGTATAAATGTAATTTTGCTGCAAATGTATATATATTTTTTGTAATATTTACTTCATATAATTAAATTACAGTACTTCATAAAAATCATTATAATAATTTAAAATAAAATGTGATGTCATGCTTTCTTATATTCGGAGAAAGAAGATATATATATAAAAGAAGATATATATATATATATATATCTTCTTTTACGCTTTTGATCAATATGCCTGATTGATAACTTAAAGAACCACCAATAACATGTTTTTAACAACATCATAAGTTTAAAACAATAGTTATGATGTATATCCTGCGAACATATAATGATGCTTTATTTAATGGATAAGAAAATGCACTTGAAAATACAAAAATAAATGTGTATGCTTATTCGAATAACAGAAATTATATATTAAAGATACTACTTTTATTCTATGACAACATTTTTTAATTTCAACCGCTTTATTATCTATTTAAATGAATTTAAAAAAAAACATGGAATAAAAGTAAATTACATCATAATTTAATGACGCATACTGAGCATGATAACAATACTTTTTCGTATAAGATTTTTACTTCTAATAGAATATTTAAAGTAACAAGATAAACATATATGACACAAATATACATATGTCGCTTATCTCCGAATATAAGAAAGCATGTCATTACATTTTATTTTAAATTATTATAATGATTTTTATGAAGTACTGTAATTTAATTATATGAAGTAAATATAAAAATATATATATTTGCAGAAAAATTACACTTATACAGTTCTTTGTAATCAATTAATGTTAATTATTTCACATATAGTCAAACATTTTTCAAAATTCAGAAAAATTTCTTTAAAATATTTATCCAAATTGAATTCAATATCCTCGCTGTAAAGTTATTCCATTCTTTACATTGTAATGTTCGGTATCGAGTAAGTTTTCCCTATAGTTCTATCTCAGAATTATTATCAACATGCGAAACTTTAAAACGGAATGAATAATTATTTCTCAATATCATTCAATTTCTCCAAAACCACTTTAAGTTTTCTGAGTAAATATCATAACTTTCATGATATGCACTAAGTTTAGAATTTTTAAAAATTAAAATTCATATAATCAAATAATGTATGTGTGCTTTACATGTTTCGTATTTTATAAACGGTGCATTAGCTTTTTATTGGGTAAAAATGTAAAATAGTAATTAACATTGGGAATAGTTGAGCATAAAAATAATTATTAATTAAAAAGTTAAATTTAAGTTTTAAAGTAAAACGTTAATCAAGTAAGATTTTGTTCTTTCTTGGAGTATGCATTGAATTTACAATTTGTTTTTAAAATTACAAAAAACTACTTATAGGTTTGATAAAAAAATTTAATTTTTTCCTGAAAATTAGCATTTTTTTAGAATTTATTATAATTTTTAAATAGATTGCATTCCATATATTTTTAAAAATCTTTAAACTTTGTACTTCAATTAAAATAAAAAAAAAATATTGTATATGATACAATAGATTTATAAAACTTTAACACGTAATGACAAATATTGCTTTATAAATAAATACTAAATTATAGAAATTTTTCTTAAAACTAAAAATTTTCTAGCCCATCCTTTAATGGATAATTTAGATCAGTGCAAATAAGAAACGAATAGTTGTCCAACTAAAAAAGTAAAGTTTTAGTTTAAAAGAAAAGGGAATGTAGTTTATTTGTATTTGGTTTATGGTCCGTCATATCTATTTCGTTGGTTTCTTTTAATTATGCACTCGTATTTCTTATCCAATAAATTGTATGCAAAGTAACTTGGTATTAATATTCTTATAAATTTTAAAGATTATATTATGCATTGTTAATAAATACAAACAAATTAAATTGGTTCAGTTTTCCCGTCAATAAATCATGTGTGAAGTATCTAGGACTAATTTTTCTTATATTTTTTAATTATTAATAATATTATTAATAATTAAAACAAGCATCAAAAGTATCAATTTGACCCGTCAATAATATGTATACGAAAAGTAAAGCATAATAATTGTCTTATATATTTTAATGATGGACAAACACGAAATATGTTAAGATGACACGTCAATAAAATGTATGCAAATTAGCTAGATTTAAAAATGTTTCATATGTGTTAGGTGAGCCATTTATAAACAAAAAGTTTTCAAATATGTTGACAATATATTGCACAATTTACATACCGTTTTAAAACCGTTAGAGTTCAGAATACACTTCAAAAATAATAGTCTGAAACAATAATAACTTCAAAAATTATAGTCTAAAAATATATCACCAAAAATTTGATTTAGAAAATATGAATTTTGTTTACAATAATATTTTAGGAAGGTAATTAAAAATGAAAACCAATTTCCTTTTCTTTCTTTTAAAGGAGGTAAGTGGTGAAAACAGAAACCCTTCCTGTTTTAGTTCATGATGAATCAAATGAAGAACTTCTCCTAAATTTCTAAGGAGATAGTTATCTGGTGGATATCAAGCTAATTTTATAATTCTCAGATAAGTAGTGTTTTTAAGTATGTGTTCTACGTAATGAAATCATTTTTTAAAAACTATTGTCTGTCAAATAGAATAAATATAATTACAGTGTGAATTTAAAATTTTAAATATTGTTAATATTAAAAATTAAAAATTGTTTGTTTTTTAATGATACATTATCTGGAAATAAATCTAATATTTTTTTAAAAAATTGCATCATTTTTTTACTAATATGATACAAAACAAAATACATGAAAAAATTTCTGAAATCGAGAAAATGATTTAGATAATTTTCATTTACACTTGGTATTAGTATAATTAGCACAAAAATATTCACTTTAAAAATGGTATTTTTTTAATACTGATTTCGATTTTTTCGAATACTGTGCTTAAAGTTACAACTATTTTTTTTTTAATTTTTGTTAATGCTTTGTATATTATGTAAATAAACAAAATGAGATAAATAGAAATTCTGGAAAATGAGATAAATAGAAAGCGTTTGGAAATGGTTAAAAAATCAATTAAGAATTCCTAAACTAATACATTGTAACTCTGAATGATAAATAAATACTACTTTTATTTCTCAATTTAATTTCTTAAATAAACGCTAACATGTAAGAAATTTAATTCTATTTATTATACTTTACTTTTTTCATTTTTTAAAATTTCATTTGGAAATACAAAATTATTCGAACAAAAAAACACCTGCGGTTGTTATATTGTGAAAGTTCAAGCTGTTCAATTAAAGCCCTTCGTACAAAACAAAATCCCCAAATCTTTTCAGAAACACTTTGAATAAAATTAGAGTACATGAAACACTTTCATTTGTCTCGATTCACTCTGCTCTTAACTTACAATAGAATTTCCAGAATTTCGGCAAGCTGAATTGAAGCAACTTTTTCGAAAAAAATAACTATTTCGTTAATTCTTTATTCTTGCATCAACACTTAAATGCATCTAATTTCCATTAGAAATCTTTAGCTCGCTTATCTGTTCTGCAAACTAATTAAGTACTTTCTTCAAACAAAGTACTGGGAAAGGTACTATTTCGCAAACCTTTGAGATTTCTGTGCCTAAGTGATAAGTCAATATTTCGTACAACGCAATTGTTTTTTTACAAAGTAAGGTATTTACAATTTGTATTCATTCCTAAAATAAAATACACGGTGAACTGCATTTCCTAAAATTTAATGCAAATTGACTTTACATTTTAAATACAAATGAATAGTTTTTCAATTAGATTTATTTTTATGTTTAATCAAGTTTATGATAAAAACACCATAATTTCAATTAAATTATTCAAATATTCGATTTTAATTCTCAAAACCTACTAAATAATTCCATATTTAAACAAATTTATGTATGCCTTTTCTAAATATTAATTTTTATTAAATATTTAAAAAGGAATGTATAATTTGTTAACAAGTTATTTGCATAAAAATTATTTATGTTAAACTAATGACGGTTTAAATTAATTTGCCGCTGGCATTAAACCCTTAATTACAATATATAAAATTACAAAATTTTCACTTCGATTTTTAGGTTTAAAACTTCTATAGTGGACTGTTTATGTCATTTCACAACATATGGTTTTTCAAAAACAAATACTTACTAACAAGACATGTGTTAATATAAATAATTAAAACATTGATTTTTTTAAAAACACTGAAATCTTTACCTTGCCCTAATACATCTACTGGTTTACGAATTTATTTTATTCATCCCCTATGTCTAACCCATGCAAAAATGTTACATCAAAAAGTTGAATTTGATTCCACATGAAAAAAACCATGTACAGCTGTAGGGTAAACTTGCAAAGCAAATATATTACACATAAAAAATACAAATTCATATAAATACAGTATCTTTCAGTACTTTTATAAATTTTACTTTCATGTGATACATTTAATTCTGTTTTATAAAAAAATTATTATATGTTTGGGTACGTTTTATATGTTATTAAAGTGAAAATAAGTTCATTTTAAGTATGCTGAATGCGTTAAAATCGAAATATTTATCTTCGATAGATTTAGATTCAAGTAATTATTTGAATAAAGGCGAAAGTGTTAAGAATTTGTATGAAAGCCTAAAAAAAATGTACCCCCCCCCCCTGCAAAAAAAAACCTTCTTCCGTTTTTATCCCTTTTTTTATACATAAGTACACTTTAAAAGATACTAACGCATACTCGTTATTTTTATCATATTTATGAAAAAAATATAATCTTCCTAATACTCCATTTTTGTTATAATATCTATTTCACAATCTATTCTACGGCTCAAGTGATAAAGAATATATTTTTATTTTTATTCTTTTAGGTATATAAACGTGAATGAATTGCATAGTAAATATGAAAATATTAAATATGTTAATTGCAAAATTGAAATAAAAAAAGATTGTGAATAATATTTTCACATTTTGCCGCACTGGGATCAATTTAAATTGTGCAATTTTAAATATGTCCATAAATAATATTATGGACAAGAATAATAGTCCTATTCTTTATGAATATGATTATTTTCTTTTTTTCGAAACTACTTTTATTTTATAGGTTGTGAATTTCTAATTAATAAAAAAATAATTTGAACAATCATTTCTTGCCAACGGGACTAAGACATTTTATATTGTACTTTTAAAAAATAGAAATCATTAAACGACGCAAATTTTTGTCTGCAAAATAGGGTTTATTATTTATTTCAAAAGAATGTCCACCTATCAAACTCAATTTCTAACTAAGTGTGTACCTAATTGAAAACAGTCATACACGCATTTGTTGACCTTATATAAATTTCTGATTATGCTGCACTGAAAGCTGATCAAATTATGATACACAGATAGCTCCCAGCAAATAAAATCAGCATAAAACCTTCGTCAAAATTGTCAAATTGAAGGTTTTTTGAAAGTTTTATAAAGGATATTGAAACAAAAACTGCAGTTTTTTTGAAGTTTTTAATTTTCCTGCATAAAACCTTTAAAATATATGCATTTTCCCTTCATGATTAAAAATTGAAGCTTTTTTACAGGTTTTTATAAAGTATTTTTGCAGTTTTTATGAAGGAAAACAAAAATCTTTAATTTTATAGATCTTCAAAAAAAAAACTGCAGTTTTCCTGCATAAAACCTTCAATTTCAAAATTTTGATGAAGGTTTTATGCTGACTTTTTTTACTGGGCTATGTTATGCAGATAGTTTGAGAAGTTAATTAGCTAATCGCAGTGCAATTTTCAAGTTTATGCTTGTATAAACTCATTCTAGTATGCGTCATTTCTTAAAATACCTACTTTTTACAATCGACAACTATATTCAGGGTATCTATAAAAAAAGTTTTCCTATTTAAACGCATATGTAGCTAAAACTAATAAACGGAATTACACCAAATGTCATATTAAAGATATTGAAAACATAGAGCGACGAATTTATGTAGTAAAGAAATTAGTTCCAAAAATCAACGATAGGGGGAAAAGTTTGGCGCTTCTGGGTAAAACTCAAGTATAATATATACAAAAAAGAGTTGCGATATAGGCACACAAAACCCTCTGAGCAATTAGAAAAAAGGCTGCACTGTAAAGTTTTGTTCATGAAAATAGCTAAAATTGTATTTAAAAAGTGCGTTTTTTTTTAAATGTTATCTTTTTAATAGATATAGCTTCCAAGAACGCTCCAACGCTTTATATCAATATCGACTATTTTTACGAATTTTAAGTTTATGGTTGAGCTAAAAAAAACTGGAAATACCTAGACGTCTGAAGTCATTCATCTCCATCAGATCAGAGGTATAAACTCAAATTAAAAATAATCCTTTATTCGTCAGAACCACGACGCTCATTGGATGACATATACAAGAAAAATCAGCACTTTGAAAATAGTTTATATGATTCTGAAGACCCTAATTTTGATGAATAAAAGATTATTTTTTGTTGAGTTTAATCAATACATTAATTTGTGTGTCTAACGTAACTTTTTTTACTTAAAATATACCCGTTTTTGACGAGGACAGCTCCAAAATTCCCCCTATCGTGGATTTTTGGAACAGCATTTTTTTGTTACTGAAGTCTTCTAATCATGCTTTCAATATTCTTAATTTGATATTTGGTGTAATTCCTATTCATTTATTTAAGCTACTGATCTTTTTAAACAATACAATTTATTTTAGAACCACCCTGTATATTTGTGTAGGAAGTATATTAAACAAAAGCATGTGTTATCATTTTAAATTAGGTAAATTATGGAGTTTTACGTCATTGTTTTTCTCTTTAAATACTGTGATATACTTTAAGAAAATTAACTTCATTATCAATAAATAAATATATGTAGTTTAAATTGTTAATCACATTTACAATAAAGAGCTATTATGACAAATATTGCTTAATTAGTACCTACTTTGCATACAAAATAAATTTAAATACTTATAAAATGAAAAAAAATACAAAATGAATCTTAAGTTTAAGTGTGCGTTGAAATATACTATATCAGTTTTATTTTTGATAAAAAGTTGTTTACATTTTTCTGATGCAAGGTTTTTTCAAAGGAAAATTTAAACACAAATTAATGAAATAGCTGCATGTTTAATGTTTTTATCATTTAATAAATATTTGAAAGTTAGTGCTGCTGGGACTTCCCTAGATTAATACATTTATACAGTAAACGAAAACATACATTTGTAATTATTGTAATAATGTGAATTATCATAACTAGTTTAGAGTATATTACATACATTTTACGTTCACAACAATTATTAAGAATTGTACTTATGACTACTAAACGTAATGCAAGTTAAACTCACAATAAAAATAGGGTTTTTTTTTTAAAAAGCGAATTTAAATACCAAGTTTTGAATGTCGTTTACCAGTAAAATTTACCTATACATTCGGATATATTTAAAAAAAAGAATTAGACGAATTTAAAGTATCTTAATAAATATTTTTCTTTGGTAAAATATCAATTCAAATAACTTTTTAAATATAGATTATTCCAGCGTAAAAAAAGCAATCCGTTTTCTACTTTCCAAAAACAAAATTTGCTACTCATTTAAAAAAGCAAAGTTATGCCATAGTCTATTAGCTGTATACTTCCATTCAAATCCAAACTTCATTTTTGTTCCAGGTATCGTGGGTTCGGCAAAAAGACCTCCACATCCTCACAGTGGGCACTTACACATACACCACCGACCAGCGCTTCACGTCCATCCACAAAGACTCCACGGACGACTGGACACTGGAAATTCGAGAACTGCGGAGAATAGACGCAGGGGTCTATGAGTGCCAGGTTAGCAATGAGCCAAAACTGAGCTTGGGGATCAACCTCAACGTAATTGGTAAGTTTACGTTACCAGTAAATTTAGTCCAGTTGACAAATTAACTTACCTATTATGTTTTCATTTAGGCTGGAATATTTCCAACCAATTTATATAGCGTTTTGCTTTCATTTCGACAACTTTTCAAGAAAATTGCTGTAACGTTAAACAGTTGACTATCATTACAACGACTCATTGGTATAGCGGTCCCTTCCTTATAACAACCAATTGCTTTTTCGTTCCCAGAGTATTGCTATTTTTATTCGTTACAACGCCTTTTACATTATAACGGTCACTCGTAGTTCCCGCCAATTTGGCGTTATGTCGAACATCTACTATATAATCAGTCTATTTTCAAAACCGGATATATACACATTTTTCGCATTTTTTTTAAAATATACTTTTCACAAGTTATCAATGCATTACACCACATTGCCAAACGGTATTGTACAGAAGTGTCTGAATCCAGTCTAAAAAAGCATTCAAAGTCATAGGTTTAGATCCCAAAGTACGTACTGTCAATCAAGCCGGGTGTACCTTGTAATATTTATAAAAATGGATATATCTGGTTCTGAACCTTGAATGTTCATATTTTCTTTATATATATATATATATATATATATATATATATATATATATATATATATATATATATATATATATATATATATATATATATATATATATATATATATATATATATATATATATATATATATATATATATATATATATATATATATATATATATATATATATATATATATATATATATATATATATATATATATATATATATATATAACAAATGAATTTTTCATCTACAGAATTCTACTGCGATTTAGCGGACATCAAAGTACTTTTAAATATTTTATAATATAAAATATATTTTAAAGCTGTTTCACCACAGCAAAAAAAGTCAGAATAAAAACTTCATAATTTTTTTTTTAAATTGAAGGATTTATGCAGGAAAACTGCAGTGTTTTTGGAGATCTATAAAACTAAAGGTTTTGTTTCAATATCCTTCATAAAAACTGTAAAAAACGATCGTAAAAACCTGCAAAAAACCTTTAATGTTTAATCATGAAGGGAATATGCAGATATTTTAAAGGTTTTATGCAGGAAAATTAAAAACTTCAAAAAAAACTGCAGTTTTTTGTTTCAATATCCTTTATAAAACCTGTAAAAAACCTTCAATTTGACAATTTTTATGAAGGTTTTATGCTGACTGTTTTTGCTGGGACAGCTTACATATATATATATATTTCATATCGCTAATAATTTCTGTGTCTGTTTATTATTAATAATATTATCCAAGACATGCTCAGCACAGCTTATAAAGCTATATAAGACAGTATACGTTGATAATAAGTAAAAGCCTCAACTGGACTGAGTATGATAAAGTATTTACAAAATATGCGTTTTATATACACAGTTGGCTCTTAGCCTATTCACATTCTGAAGGCTGCATCATAATGTTTGTTTTAACGTGACTGCTTCAGCCAGTTTTGTCATTATTTCTCGACGACTTGTCCTTGAGCAGGAAAATATTGCATTTTTCTTGGCAGACGACGTCAAGAGTTGAGTGATCGTTTTGCTAATACAAGCAATAAAAAATTACTTCTGAAATGTACTATTCGTCACCGTAACGAAGTGTTCCGCATTTCTCAAAAATATGAGTTATGTGTATATTTTTTCTATATGAAATTGTTGCTGCCACAATTAAAAAATCATATGTTTACCACGATTTAATTTTCAATACATCACTTTCTTAGAGTACAAAGGCTTAGTTTGTGGTTAGTTAATGTCACACAAGAAGTAAACAGTGAAATATTAACGATATGACGTTTTGAGGTCTATCTTGAGGAAAAAATGTAGGTACAGTTGTAGTCAGATAATCTAAAACATAAGTGATATACAATAAGTTTGGTGTTTTGATTCATAGTATCTCAGAATAGAAGGTATTGGACTTAATCAAATTGTTGTTCGGAAATCATTTTTAAGCACAGTGACATTTAATTGACTTATATTAAGATTCTAATCCAAGTACAGTAAGTAAATCTTCTTTAATAATCGGATTTTAATTTGAGATCTTTTGGATTTTGAGAAGAATTAGTTTTTTTAGATGTTATATACATTTCATGCATTGAAAGTATTTTGAAAATGAAGTTAAAATCTACTTCATTTTTAGACAAATAAATTAGTGAATTTTAAAAGATAATTGTGAATAATATTTCAATCTCACATAGTCTATACCTTTCTTCAGAATCTTCGCTCTCAAAATTTGGGAATTGAAAATAAGTCATATGTATACTAATTTTTTAATACTTGCGATGCTCAGCATGGCTCCAATGCATAATTTTCAATTTTGAAAAAGACATATACTCAAACATGACTAGATGCTTGTCTACATAGCATTCCTTCAAAAATCGCTTTCAATAAATATCAACAATTACAACCAAATTAAACCGGGAATAGAAGATTCTCCATATTCTCAGAACCGCATGCTTTATCCGTTAAAATACCAGGGTGACATTAATAAGCTATAAACAGAAGAAATGTACAAAAAGTGTGACAAAAGAATGGGAATAATTTTATAAAGAAAAAATTAATTTTTGTAAATGATTTATTGAGATAATATAAAAATGTAAAGCTATAAATTCATTTTATACAATGTTTATAGATACATAAATTCTTATGATAATAGAGAGGTCCGTGTAAAAAAATTAATGCGCTTGAATTGTTTACATTTCTAAAACTCATTTCCTGTACTAACTCAAGATAAGAAACAAAAACAAAAAAATAAATTAAAAGAAGTCCTACAAAAAGCCACCCTAACGTCGCGATGAAAAAAAAACACGAAGACGACTTCTCCTTTTGATGTGTTATTTCTTCCAAAACTACAAGCTAAAATAACTTTTAATAGTTAGCGCCACGTTAACAAATCCGAAGGACCGGGAGAATAAATCGAGTTAAGTGGTCGTATGAAAGTCAGGAAAAACTCCAGATTCAAAGAAACTACACTTTCTTCTTTTTTTTTCGTCCTATCCCGCATTTTTTTGGAGATCGGCCATCCCTAGTTGTTTGATAATAAATATGGCTTGCTCCAAAGAAAGAATAGCTCTAGTTGTCCCAAGCAGCGGCTCCTCTGGACGACACAATTTTGCTTTTAGGCCCTCGTCTAGTTTCTAGTCATGCCGACTTAATATTTCAAAGCGTTCCTTTGCTTTAGAGATCCCATACTTCACTCGCTGCCTTGCCTTGACTTGTTGAGATACAGCGGGCATTTACATTTAGCGCAAATCTAGTTACGTGCTTTGGATTCCTTATCCAGGTTATTCATGTAGGGGGTAATAGAACTGTAAATCTAAGGAAATGTATTTCGTTCTAGCGTTTAAATGTATTACATTCTTTGAGTTAAGTATGGATGTTGGTTTCTGCATTTTAATATGCGGAACGCGTGAGCGTGCATCTGGAAGAAGTTTTAAGAATAGTTGTTTCAATTATTTAAAAGTGGCTGGGATGTTGATTGCGGTGCCTTAACTAACACGCGTTTGTCTATGTTCTTTTCATTTACGTAGTTTATTTAAAGTTTAGTTTAGTTTCATTTAAAAGTTAAAACTTTTAAATTGTCTTTGAATACTAATGGAATTTTTTTTTGTGAACATGAAAATAATCTATCTTTTTGATAAAAGCATAAAATAATCTGTTTTTTGAATATCAAGTAGTAATTTTAAACTAATATTTGTAATTATTTATTTGTTATTTTAAATAAACCTCATATTTTTACTTAGACAGATCATTAAAAGTTTACAAAATATTGTATATCTTTAACGCACGCAATACCCCAAAAAATTGTATTTTTTTATTTTCTAAAATTATAGTGGGGATTCTTCTAAATATGCTTGAAATATTCTAGAACTTTATTTTTGTTTTAATGAGTTATTTTTTTGATATTTTATGGTGGATGACATGAATGTTTTTTAAGGAACGAAAAATTTAAATTATTTTTCTAATTTTTTGGTTTTCCTTGATATAAAGTTTTTCGAAACACTAAGGATTCATTTATTATTAATGGAGAAATGTATAATCTTTAAGCATACTGCAAGATATGTGCATAATATAAATTGGCATGAGGATTAGCACTATCAGTAGTATTTTTTTTAATTACAAAAGTAAATATTAAGAAAATTGAGTTTTAAAGAAAATGTTTGTTATGAATAACTATTTATATGAAAATGAAATACATGCAGTATTCAAAATTTAAATGTCAATTGTTATGTATTACACATCAAAGCATCTGAAGGAAAAATTGTGAAAAAATATTAAAATTTACAAAAGCTTTTACGTTTTAAAAAAAGATTTACGTTTTTTAAAATTTAAAAAAAATTACAAACAATTATGGAACTATATAAAAACTCGTCT
The DNA here is from genome assembly GCA_963932185.1 of Troglohyphantes excavatus. Taxonomy (NCBI): domain Eukaryota; kingdom Metazoa; phylum Arthropoda; class Arachnida; order Araneae; family Linyphiidae; genus Troglohyphantes; species Troglohyphantes excavatus. The sequence goes on from OZ010675.1 coordinate 32,639,978, forward strand.
TATAGAACATTGCGTTAAGAATTTTAAAATACAAATACAACGTTAAAATATGCAATAAAAAATTGCGTAAATAATTTTTTTTAATATTTTGCGTATTTTAACGTTGTATTTGTATTTTAAAATTATGGAATTATTGTATAAAATATTGATTTTTATATAAATTTAAATAACATATAATAGAATATTGGTTCAAAAAATGAACAAAAAGTTTAAGTAGTACCTTATCGACTTTTTCAAATTATGCGTTTGCATGCTATTAACAAACATTAGTTTACACAGTTTTTTATTAATTACAATTTTTTTAATGTATAACTAATAGATGACAAAACCATTAAAAAATATTACAATATTAAATACTAAGTTTATTTTTACTCATGGCATCTTTTTAAAAGTTCATAGCTAGTACAAATTTATATTGGTCTTATAAGTATTGGAAATGATGTATAAAGAAGATGGTGAAAAGCTGTTTTAAAAAGACAGCTTTTAACTAAGTTTCAGTTTAACGCATCACAATAAAAATCTATAAGTAAATGAAATCCACTGTTTAAAACTTTTTTTATTTTTTTTTAGTTTGCTACAGAAAATAAAATAAAAAAAACTTAAGAAGAACAAGATATATGCGTTCATAAGGGAACATATTTAATCTCTCAATCTTACGAAATTTATAGCCAACAATTTTATACTGCACTATCCCAAAAATAATAAAAATTTAAATAATGGAGACACCAAATCATTTCTTTATTTCATCATTTCTGCCTATTAGGGGATATCTCTATAAACCTGCTGTGGTGATATATAATTTTATAAAAACATTTTAAAGAAGCATTTTT